>LOJH01029398.1:6623-17435 GCA_001685095.1 Ellobius talpinus
AGACAGACAGACAGACAGACAGACAGACAGACAGAGACACAGAATGTAACCTCTGGAGCAGGAACCCTCAGCTTCTCTTTCACCTATAATTTAAATTTCAGTGACTGGCAAAAGACTGGGGACAAGAGATTAATTCTCACTAGCCAGTCATAAACTAGGTCATGTGGCCACCCCTCCACAGCTTGTTGTCTGGTCATTAGTCTGGTGGTATGTCACAGACATCTATGGGAAGCCGATTTCTTTTCTCAAACCTCGTACTCAGGAAAGGCAGTGGGGTCTAATAGGAGGAGACATTTATACACTCTCTTCAGAAAATATTTGCATTGAAGTGTGTTGGGGCGGGGGAGATCCTCCACATAAGGACTTACTGCAGCCTTGAAGCAAGATCATGCAGTGGTAATTACTACCCAGGTTGTATTTAGGAGAACAAGGCTTTGAGCGTTTGAGACTGCCCATAGAAGAGACAGTGGAGACCTCCAAGGGAATCCTGGAACTTCCCATTACAGGTCATTTTCTACGTCTCTCAACCTCGTTCTTTTAACCCTTAAATCAGGAGTAGCCCAGGGTAAGGTCTCTTTCAACTTCATTTGTCTTCATGTCCCACAAACACCCAGCTGCTATTCTTTAGGGTTGGCCTAGGGCTGGTCCAGCACTAAGTTAACTATAGGATCATTTGTCTCCAGTACCCATTACCATGATAAAGACCATAGAAAGGAGGGAAAGTTCACAGCTTTCATGTCCTTGCCTCAGGCCAGGGTCAGGACTGAGGCCAGAGGAACTGGAGGTTTTGAAATGGGACTTTGTACTCTCACATGTGGGCCAGGTTACCTGGGTCTCATTTGTCAAATGGCAAAAGAAATGTTCTTCAAGTCCTAATGACAAACCTACCAGGGCCAACAGTTCTCTATAGGTCTGAGAAAGGTTCCCTCAGACTGGCTTCTTGTCACAGCTGAGGGTCATGAGCCCTGAGAGCTGCTTCTCTGAGAAGGAAACCCCTTTCCACCCGCCACACACCCAGCACACAAGAAAGATGGCAAGGGTATGTTATATTTTTCATTTTGAACAGAGACCGTGGAAAGGAACCAACCAGAAATAGTGAGATTTTGAAAGAGAAATGCAACCCAGAGTGACACAGGAGACCAGAAATTAGACTCTGGAGTTTTATTTCCATTCATTTCTCTAAGGGCTTATAGTCCAGGTGGCTGCCTAGGAAAGGGACATTGGCTGGCGGACTCACTGAGGGCGAGCAGGCTTCCAAAAGATGGAAAGGCATGGCTGTGGACCTGCTGGGACTTCTGGGGCCTGGAAAGTCCAAGCTTATCCATCACTTCAGATGTACCTGAATACCTCCTGTTCAAACTATGGTGGAGGTAGAGCTGACCAGGATGGCCCCTGCTACAGCATCTTCTATTGGGAGTGTATGACACAGATGCCCATGAAGCTTGGTGACAAAGGCATATGAAACCTTCTGGAAACATTTTTGATGGCTTCTATCAGTCAAAAATGAAAGACAAAGAACAAGAGTCTGGGGTTAAGGAGAGAAAAACCAACCAATGCATACAGTCATATAAGGAGGTTTGTAGAGAACACAAAAGAAGGGCTTATGCAGAGAATTAATAATTAACAAAGGCACAGGCCTTGGATGGCGTTGGAGGAAGGTGGGGGATGCAGTTGGCATGGACTTAGGAGAGGATCCTTTTCACTTTGAACTCTGTGGATGCTGACCTCTGGTTTTAGTTCCTCTCCTTATGTGGCCCTACTCAAACACTCTGCTCCCCACACCCCCAGTCCTCAACAGAATAGGATTCTCTATGGTGTTCCTTCAACTCTGCATAGCACCAGAGTCTGCACCTGGGGCACTGAGTGAGAGAGAGTTCCCAAAATAGAGAGGGAGCTTGGGGCTATGGTGGAATGTGTGCGCTGACTCCATGTGTTTCTAGGTCACCGGGGAGCATCAGTTAAACAAAGGAAATCCACATATAACTTCCAAGCTTCGCATCTCCTGATGCTGATTTTAACTTCCTTCTCTCACTACATCTTGTCCCAGAATTACTCATGCAGACTGTCCCAACTATTAGTTTGGTGGAGCTTCTGAATGAAAAGAGCTCAGAGGGAGAGGGAACTGTGCTCTTTCTCCACACCCACTCCTAGCAAAGTAAGTGCCAATACATTAATTACCTAAGTAATTTTGAATGGACTCCATCACACACCTCATTGTCTGTAGCTGCCATTCCCTGGAGGAGCTGTAATAGACTCAGTGTACACTATATAATTAAATAGCAACACATGTGTCCCCTGCCCAGTGCTGGGATGCTTGTTTA
Organism: Ellobius talpinus; assembly: GCA_001685095.1. Taxonomy (NCBI): domain Eukaryota; kingdom Metazoa; phylum Chordata; class Mammalia; order Rodentia; family Cricetidae; genus Ellobius; species Ellobius talpinus. Next base: position 8,945 of record LOJH01029398.1, read on the forward strand.
CTTGTGCTAATGAGAACTGGCATGACCTTGCTGATGGGAAGCCTATCTAGGCAAGAGGAGACTAGCCATGAATCCCCTAGAGGGGAGGGGCCCACAGCCAAGCCCTCCCTTTCCTCATGGTGCCACCCCACTTCCCCACCTGCTGCTCCAGGTGCATCTCACAACCCCCAGTAGAAGTTTTTGACACAGGCCAGGGTACCATGACTCCACCTCCCTTGTCTCTAGGGATGAAGCTGCTGTTAGCAGTATGCACAGCATGATTTTGTTTCTGTTTCATACAAGTTTTGGTTATTTAGCAGACTCAAATACCAATTCCCTACTGAAATTACTGTTGTTTAGCTTCCCTCCATGGACTCAGCAGATGCAAATGAAAGCGCTTGGCCACTCCCCTGGCCTGGTCCTTAACGAGATTGTGTTCTGGCTTCTGTGAGCTCAGGTTAATGCCACTGAGATGGTGTACAATACAGGTGTCCTGTGTCAGAAGATTTCAGTTTACGCCCTAATGTTGCTGCTCACTGGCTGGGAAAACTCGGTTATATCCTCTCAACCTAGAGCTTCCATTAACTTTTCTATTGCTATGATAAAATACCACAACCAGGGCATCTTTTAAGAGAAAATATTTAATTGGGCTTGTGGTTTTAGATGGTTAAAGTCCATTGTGGCCGAGCAAAAGCATGTGGCAGGAATGTCTGAGAGCTCACATCTTAAAACCCCAGGCAAGAGGCAGAGAGAGCATACTGGAAATGATGTAAGTTATCTGAAACCTCAAAGACCACTCTGTGACACACCTTCTCCAACAAGGCCACACTACTTCTAATCCTTCCCAAGTAGTTCTACCAACTAGGAACCAAATATTCAAACATATGAGCCTATGGGGCCCATTCTCATTCAAATCACCATAACTTGTAAGGAATGTAGGGGCAACAATACCTGGGGCATGTATGGACCCAGCACATTAACTGTGGAGATATGGTATTTCTGAGTGTTTGTACATCAGTTCCTTTTCCCCCTCTGCAGATGGGGCCAGGGACTCTGCTCAGAAGAATGGACTATGTGCTCTTATTCTTGGCTTTTGGTTAGCAAGTACACTGTCCTAAAGGAAGACAGATCACTGTAATGCATCTGTGTTCTGCTTTGTTCTCTGATTTCATCCTGAACTTTCAGGAGAATGGTCATCGCACAATAAATGCCCAGTAAATACTGAATAACCAAATGCCCTGTTTCTCTCATTTAATGCTGTCATAAGCCCTTATGCTGAGTACATGGGTCCTGTTTCGTGGATGTGTACATCAGCTCAGAGAGGTAAATGCTTTGCTAGGTGTCTTAGTTTGCTTTCTGTTACTATGATAAAATGACGACCAAAATCAACCTGGGGAGGAAAGGGTTTACTTTAGCTTACAAGTTACAATACATCACTGAGGGAAGCCAAGGCAGGAGCTCAAGGCAGGAACTGAAGCAGAAACCATGAAGTAATGCTGCTTATTGGCTTGCTTTGCCTGACCTGCACAGCTACTTTTCTTATACAACCAAGGACGACCTGCCAAGGGGTGACACCACCCACAGTGGGCTATGCCTTCTTTCTTCAATTAGTAAATAAGAAAATGCCCCCAGGCCAGTCAAGAGGAACCAATTCCTTGACTGAAATCTCTTCTTCTCAGCTGATTCTAGTTTGTGTCAAATTGACAAAAACTAACCAGCACTCTAGGGCACATGACTGTCCTGGGATAAAAGCTCAAACATCTGAATCAGATTTTTATTTGTTTGTTTGTTTCATTTCTTTTCTGTTACTTTTAAGAGTTCAAGAGCTGGGGGCATCTTGATTTATAAAAAAAAAAGAAGGGAAATAAAGATAGAAGATGAACAATGTGGTTTTAAAAATGCAAGGCCATATTATGGAGAGGTTAATGAGTTTGAACTCTTAATTGAATAGATAGGCGTACCCCAGTGAGTCTAATTATAACACACAGGCATGAAAGCAGGACTTTGAATTTCTCAGTAGATGCAAGAAGAAAGACCTCTGGGAGGCAGGCCAGGCTCCCCAGGACCATGGACTTCACCTCATGGTCATTTAAAAGCTGCCTGTCTTTTCATTGGTTTGCTAGGTTAGCTTGTTAGCTTGCTCTGTAGAGCGAACTCCCTAGAGAGGATCAGAGTTGTCCTCCCTCAGGCCTATTAGGTTCCTGGATGGAGTCATCCATCTTAGAACAGCTGGGTTGGGGGATAGATGGCCCCTCCTTACATGAACTCCCACTCTGACCTTTGGAAAGGGGTCAGATTGGAATGACAAGCCACACATTGCAGACCCAGACACACGACACATACTCAAACACTGATAAACATGTACAGATTAATGGCATGACTACAGGGCCTGGAAGAATTTAGACTCCAGACAGATTATATATATGGTCTCAGGAGTCTGGACCATTCACCTTCGGGATAGAAAGTTAAACTCATTATGTTTCTTGGACCTCATAGTGAACTGGATATGGCAGAGGTATGTCCCAGACTAGATTAGTGTTGGATGTAAACAAATATTTTGGGTGCACATGGATGTGTTTCGGGGGAGAGGCCAGGGTCACTGTCCTAGAACACAGGCTGGCTGGGGTATGGAAGCCAAGGAAGACTGGGCCTGAGGTTCAGGCTGAGTCTCACAGGGGCAGAGAGGGTGGAATGGGATTCATCAGGGAGGGAAAGGAGACAAAGTAGCACACGTACAGGAGAGCAAAGGGACCTAGGTGAGCAGAGGAAGAGGAACCAGAGCCTCCTTGAGTGCTGCTCCTGCACAGCACAAAGCAAGTCACTTTCCTTTTAGTCTTAGCAAACTAAGACACCTAGCAAAAGGCCTCAGGTGTCAGAGGGTGGGGAGGAGAGGGGAGAAGAGAGAGAAAAGCAGTTAAGCAAGAGTGTAGAAAGATTCAGATAGAATAAATACAATGATCTTTATGACTCTTAGGAAAAATCCTGAATTCCAGGCTGAACACTGCCTCCCCAATATCTGAACTGTGCTGGTCAATAATCATAGTAACTAGAAGCTGTGCAAACTTTTCCAGCTATGTGTGGGGCATATGTGACTTCTCATCAGATATCCCCGACTCCTCTCATTCACAGACCTTCATTTCCTCAAATGCAGATGGCTTTGTTTTCCAAACTTGATAGATGCTGACAGGTATATTGTTCCTGGCATCTCCAGACTGCCAGAGGCTGCTCAAGTCAAATGGTTTTCTTTCTGCTAATAACTCAGAGGATCTTTCCCCACCCCCTCTCTTAAAAAAATCTTTTTAAAAGATGCCTCTTTTTTACCTTAAAGAGACAGAGTGTCATTTATCTTCCTCTTTGCTCAAAGTCAAATGAACATTAAACAAAGCTCAACCTGCCTTGAAGCAGTCATTTGTGACTGGAGGTTGGGGAGTGGGAGGAGTCTTGTAGACGTGGGAGAGCACATTCTGGGACTGGTGACTGACAGAAGGAGGTGAAGCAGGCATGTGTGAATGCTTGAGGATGCACACAGTAGTCAGGAGGAGAAGCACAGTCACCCACAGAGCAGGAGGAAAAGAGCCCAGTGAGACTGGACAGCAGTGCATAGGTGGTTTGACCAAGCACAAGGAAAAGGGATAAATCTGGCATTATAGCCACAGCCCAATAAACCTCACAATGTGATTCTGACATCAGAAGGTCACTTGAGCCTTTAGAATTACCATCAGTGCTGACAAAGCCACCCTTTACTTTGTTAATATACTGTTTTTAAATGAGCAACAAACCATTATTGGCTGATCCACCACTCAGTTCCTAAAACCCCATTTGAGAGATAAATATCCTAGTATAAAAATAGTCCTTGTTCTCAAGAGTTCCACAGTCTAACCAGGAGGAGACAGGGAAAAACACCTAACAAGGCATAATGTCAGTAAGCTGATGCCTGATGGAGAAGTGGGTGTCGGGGCTCTAAGACAACAGTGTACCCAGGGAAGCATGGCTCCTGGGTACTGTCAGGGCTGGCACTATAACAGGCCACAGTATGATCTGTTGTCTCAAGATGGGCTGCAGTATGGACCATCTCAGACTATGTGGCAATGTGGACTATCTTTTCAGGATACACTGCCATCAGGACTGCCATCTGAAGATGGTTGTAAGATGGACCTAGGACACATGGATTAAACAAAAAGAAGAAAGTTCAGCTAGTCCATACTAGAGAACCATGAAAGATGCTGATGAGCAGCTACCATGCATTGCTATATCAATGCCACAGATGGAACTTCCAGACCAGTAAGATCTGAATGTGCTTGGTAGGACTCTTTCTATCAGAGGTGAAGGTGGTGAGGCAATTTTACTGAGACCTAGCTTTTACTGAATGCATACTCTGGAAAACTATGACTCTATGTATTTCCTGCATATCCCTCATCATGTTCTTAAAATAAATGTAATCCTTAAAATATGAGTTACCTTCTCATTTTAGAACTGTGAAAACAGAGGAACTGCAAGTTTTAGGAACTTAGCTAAATTATATTGTAGACTGTTCTCTTTAACTATAAAATGATAACAGCTTTCAGAATCTTAAAGATGAGGATTAAGTATGCAAATTTGTGTGAAGAAGGCAGCACATTGTCCAAAATTTAGATGATGATTCATAAATCCTGGCCACTGGCATTGGGACCTGGGCCTGAGGGAAGGATGCCCAGTTCATGACAGCCCTGAGACAGCAGAGTCCTGGGTCTTTGTTAACTCAGTTACTGTGATTGGCTGGGGACAAGCACTGGACTCCTACTGCAAACAGCCAGGGATAGCTATCTGGGCTTTGTGAAACTATGTTCTGCCCCTTTCTCTTTTTTACCTCTCTACTTTGAAACTGCCTTCAAATAAACAAAAACAAAAACAAACAAACAAAAAAACCAACTCCTTGCAATAATTGTTGTTATCTCTCCCTATTTCCCCTGCAATGCCTACTGGACGTGCCTCCAGCACTGCCCAGTGATGACTGGCATCTAGGGCTCACAAAGGTCTGAACTCAGTGCAGGCAGCTGAGCTAAGCACATGTCCTGACACTTATCTCACTATGTGGAGCCCGGCTTCTGAGTTCACTGGCTGCGGAATGTTCCGTTTGCCACCACCTTCTCTAACAAATCCTAGATGTCTGAGGGGCCGATTACAGCACACCTTTGGCCAACACAAAGCTTGCTGTTTATTCTCATTCACAGATGTGGGTCTCAGGCTTCACCCTGGGGTGAGGTGGGGGTCCTTTGGGAGATGACACGGAGTTACTGTTGGCATTCAGTGGAACTTTATAGAGGTATAGGGGAAAAGTTATACAAGCTTACTAGCTGTAAAAGAGCCCTGAAGGACCTCAAGTGAGACCAACTTGCTTAGTGCTGTGGACAAAGTCTCGTGTCTTAGGGTTTTTATTGCTGTGAAGAGACACCAAGACCACGGTAACTCCTAAAAAGGAAAACATTTTGTAGAGTTCAGAGGTTTAGTCCATTATTGTCACGGTGGGAAGCATGGTGGCATACAGGCAGACATGGTGCTGGAAAAGTAGTTGAGAGTTAGTTGTACATCTAGATCAGCAGGCAGCAGGAAGAGAGAGTGACACTGGGCCTGGCTTGAGCTTCTGAACCTCAAATCACCCTCCCACCCACACCTCCCATCCTGTGACACACTTCCTCCAACAAGGTCACACTTCTAATAATGTCACTCCCTATGAGTCTGTGAGGGCCATTTTCATTCAAACCACCACATCTGGTGAAGATTTTATCAATCTTTAGCCAGTCCAGCCCTCTCTGGGTGTAGCTGCCTTACTGGCTCATGCCAGAGGTGGTGCTACAAACAGCGAAGAGCAGAACCTAGAGCCAAGCTCTCCATACTGGATTCAGATTGCTGGTGCTAAGGGAAACTTCGAAAGAGATATATCTAAAGTACTCAAAATATGAGCTGGTGCAGGAAGCATTAGTTGTGGCTCCTAGCATTGCTGCCTTATTTCTGTGACACCAGGGACATGGGTTTGTTGAGGCTTCTGAAGATCAGATGAAAATCCTATGGTTCTAGTTTTCTGCACTATGAGTCCTGGCTAGATTTTAGACTTATCTAGGATTTGCTGACTGCTTACCACATGTGAATTCATGATCTTAATTATCTTATTTAATTATCTTGAAACAAATCCTGTAAGCCCCATGTTATATTCATCAAGAGTAAAGACAAAGAAGGCTCAGAGAATCCCAGTGAAGTTTTCAATATCACACAGCAGATAGGAGAGATAGTGGGATTCTCCTATGGCTTAGCCTAGTATCTCTCTGCACTGGGACAAAAGATCTTTGATACAGAGTTGTCTCATCTACTGAAGATGCAGGGAAAACTCCTTGCCTCACACTAGTCAGGCATATCAAAGGCTGGGGCTAAGTGTGTGTGTTGAGCCCATCTCAAGGGTAAGTGGAAAGCTTGCCAATAAAAATGTTACCAGCTGAACCAGCATTAGCTAGCCATATTGGGGATGAGATGAGGGGAACTAACTTTAATCCTCTCATTAGCAGCCTGACCTGCAAGAGGGCAGCCAGTTAGAACGCAGGCAACATCTGCTACTGCAGCCTGCACAACTTTAATTCTTGGAAAGTATCGCCTGAGCACAAGGATTCCACAATGCAGGATGTGATGGTGTGCATAGAGACTCTGTTAGACTGTTTGCATCCATGCAGATACTGTGTGCAGACACTATAGATATGCAGACACAATTTTTGCAACTAGAGACACATGCATATACATGGAGAGTCAGTGTGGTTGCATGCATACACTGTGTGCATATATGTAGACATTACATACATTTCATATGTGCAGACATTGTGTGTGCACGTGGTGATACAGTGTGCCCATGTTCAGATACTATACTATATGCATATATGCAAACACTGAACATACATGTGTAGTTATATATGTGAATGCACACATTTTGTGCATACATTCAGATACCGTGTGTGGTGCAGTTGTAGATACATGTACATACATTGAAACACATACATCAGAAAAAAGGTAGAGAACCAAAGGTTCAGCTTTTTGAGAAAAAGTTAGCAGAGTACATGTGCCATGTCCCTCGGGTCAAGTATCTCATCTCCTGGGAAGAGTCCTTGGATCAGATGCCAATCTTACAGTTACAATATAACTATATTTTGCAAATGTCTCTATGGTTTGCCTAGTACTGCAAGGGCTGTCCCTACCAACTTGTCCTAGCTACTTTAGCAAGGAGCTTGAAATGTGGGAAAGAAGGCGGAGGTGGGGACTTGAGAAGGCCTGGCAACTATTTGCATGGGGTGTTGGGAGAGGGAAAACTCTGCAGCTTTCTATTCTTGCAGAGGTGCGGGGGGGGGGAAGAAGGAGGAGGAACACAGAAGGTAGAGCCATAAGGAGCCTCAGTGGGTGGAGGTAGGAGGAAGTAAGGTATTAAAGAGGAGTAGGGAGGCACAGTCCAGCTCCTAGATGGTCAGCAGTCAGATGTGAAGAGCACATGGAGGACTTGGACTAGAGCAGAGCACAGAATGGAGGTTGGAAAGACAGGTGACAGCATCTGCACACCTAAGCCACCAGTGGCAAGTGAGAGGACTTTCCATGTCCTTGTTAGGAAGATGCCAAGACCCCAGGGGTTGACAGGCATTAAGCTAACTGGCCAGCCAGTAAGCCCCAGGGACCTGCCTGTTCCAGTTTCCCAGTGCTGGGATTACTATCACGGACCACTATGCCTGGATCTTTTATCCACGGGTGTTGGTGACTAAACTCAGGTCCTCATGCTTGTAAGGCATGCGTTTGACTGACAACTGAGCCATCTCCTCACTCCTTTGAGTTCCTCCCTGGCCTATACCCAGCAGGATACCCTACTCCTTAATCACCTTTCAGCTTCCTCTTTTCCAGGTAAACAAGCTGGTCTCTTCCTTGTCTTTGAGATGCAAGGGAAATTGTTTTTGGCTCCTGCTAATCTGAAACCTACCTGGTGCTGGAAATTCTCTGGCCTTGTTTGGTTTGTTACTGTTTTGCTAAAACTGGGGCAGCTGAACACTAACAGCTTTGTGGAAGCTCCTGCATGGCTTAGAAACAGATCTGCAAGGCTGTCCACTATCTCTCCGTATGGCAGATGACTGATTCAGCAGAATCTGGGAGGTGAAGGTGTGAGACAGGAGCCAGAAAACCTGGAGACCATTTCCTGAAGAAGACATGTAGTGCAGCATCAGGAGAAGGCTGAGGGGACGATGGAGAAAACACACTATGTTCTTACTGTAGGAGCCACATGTTCAAGCCTGGCCCCCTAATTTTAGATGAGCATCTCACAGTGAGACAGAGCCTCAAACATAGAACATAGCCACTCCAGCCTGAGGAAGCACCTCCCTTCCCCTCGGCTGCATTTCTCTGGCACTGGTAAGTCTTATAATCAGGGACACTGAGACTCTATAACCCCTAGGAAGAGATAGAAGCTACTGACTGTTATGGTTTTTGACTCTTTAAGAGGCAAGCCACGCCCACTCCC
>LOJH01029399.1:0-21406 GCA_001685095.1 Ellobius talpinus
TGAGCTGCACAAACACAATACCTTAATCAAGAGCAGAAATATATATATATATATTTGATGATATATATATAATATATATCAAAATTGATCTTAAATTTGTATCAAAATCCAAGATCCTTATCATTCATCTCTACAGTATATCCTACTTTAAATGTAACATTTATAAACAATCATTTAGGGAATTTGGTCATTGTTATCTAGACTACTTCTGCTGACTGGCAATACTGTTGTTCAGGTTTTTATGGGGTATCCTATGTGGTAGGTTCATCTTAACCAGCCATCCTGAAGCTGTCATGGATGTTGGACCATCTGGGTCATGCTTCAGGGGATCTGGTTTGATCAAACCATATCAGCCAGTAAGGAATCCACAACTTTCTCTCTTCTGTGGAAACAAAAGCAGAACCTCTTTTTCCAAAGCAACATATCCTTAGACCCAAATTTTGAAGTCAAGATACCTTTAATATATATATGTTGGTTTAGCTTAGCAGCCCTCAGAATCAGATGTCTCAGAATCAGCAGTCAAAAAATTAAAAGAAAATACAATAATATATATATATTATTGTATATATATATAATCCAGACTCTGTGTATTTTCCATTTTACATGGCTTATTACTTATTACCTATTCTATTACTTTTTAATATTTAATTATTTTTATTCTTTTAATATATGACTTTCTGTACTCTTTCTTCTCTCTAATAAGCCTATGTATATTTATTCAATGCCGAGACCTATTCAGAGGTTTTTGGGCTTGTGTGTGTGTGTGTGTCTGAATCTGTCTTTATTGCATGTTTGTAATCATTTTTTGACCAGGACCGCCTTATTTTAAAAAGAAATGCTAAATGGGAGTGGTTAAGAACACCTCCACTGCCCTGCCTGTTCACTCTGCCTCTGTCTAACATGGCAGAGGAATGTTCACCACCAACTCTGTGAGCAACACTTACCGTAACAGCTCCAGGGGCACAGCTGGTCTATGCTGCAAGTTGTAGCACTGTTCTCATAAACTCCATGTAAGTGCTCTATAGTAGACCTTCCGAAAGAGCCAGAGCTGTTCATGCCAGTATGAACCAGGAAGCGTTTTTTAAAGGAGCCCTGCCTCTGCTTGCAGCCAGCAAACAGAGCCTTTCTGAAAATAATGCAGCTACCAAGAAGTTGAACTTGGCTCCTGTTTTTGTGGGTCTAGAAGCACTCTTTTAAAGCCTTTGAGTCTTGATGTGGTTGTATATTGCCAAACATTTGGGCACCATTTTGTATGTGGAGACTGCTCATTTGTTTCTGGCCAACCAGACCCAAAATAATCACACAGAAACTATATTAATTGCAATACTGTTTGGCCAATAGCTTAAGCATATTTTTAGCTCGCTCTTACATCTTAAATTAGCCCATTTCTATTATTTTATATTTTACCATGAGGCTCCTGGTTTACAAGTAAGGTTCCAGGGCCTCTGTCTTCTTTGGCAGCTACTTGGCGTCTCTCTGACTCCGCCTTCTTTTTCTCCTCTATCTCTGCTTGAAATTCCTGCCTTGTTTTATTCTGTGCTGTCATAGGCCCAAAACAGCTTCTTTATTAACCAGTGATAATAAAACATATTCACAGCATACAGNNCAAAACAGCTTCTTTATTAACCAGTGATAATAAAACATATTCACAGCATACAGACAGGAATCCCACATCACTAGAATGAATTAAAATGAAAATGGCTTCATTGATTTATATAATTGTTTGACCCTCCTGTGGTTAAATTCAACTCACAGATATTTTATGGACTCACTGATGCCATAGAAAAATGTTGAGTAATATTCTGTGCTTTTTGTTGTTGCTGTTGTAGTTAGCCTGCATGGAATCCATGGCCATCTCAGGTGTGTGTGTGTGTGTGTGTGTGTGTGTGTGTATACATACACACATATATATATATCAGTATAGTCTGTAATAAATTACTATATAAAATATTTTCATAGGAATGTATAATCAGCTCATGGGCACTCTAGGGTTAGCTATATTTCCACAGTTCTCATGACAACAGACATTTTCAGCTCTGTTCATTTCATACTGTTAACTAATTTGACATATAACTTTTAGATTTATCTTCTGGAACCAGTGACTTCAATCACTGCTTCCCCATTTCAAAGTCTCCTATGATTTTTCCAGGCATATTTAATCAATTTCAAAATTCTTACTAATATCAAGGACCTTCTTATATGGTCATTCTAAACTACTGACTCTGCTTTTGTCCTCCTAATTTTAAAAAGCCACTTTTATTTTCTGTCTTTCATGAAGTCTAAAAACTGTCATTACAAATAAATTTCATTAAATGTAAAAAATAAATTTCACAACACTTGATTTGGAGATGATATCTTGAAGAGAAAACCAAAAAGACAGTCAACAAAAGAAGAGAAAAGTCAAAATATCAATATTAAAAACTTTTTGCACCAAAGGACTCTCTCGAAAGCATAGCATGAAAGGCAACACAGAAAGTAGGATACACACACACACACACACACACATTACATCAGATACCTAATGGTGAGTTAATACCAAACAACATAAAGAACTCCTACAAGCAGAAAAAAACAAAATAAAGAAAACTGAGTGAAAGGTACTCAGGAACTCTCTGGACTACGCAGCTTTTCGGAAACATCCAACTATTTTTACATTACTTCAGTTAATAAAAGTAATTCTTGCTTTAGTACAATAAGTTACAATTACTTCACACTAATAGCTAACCAGATATTTACAAATGTTGGAAATATTTCTTTAAAAATTCTAGAAGTAGTGAAATCAGAAAGCCAAAATATTGAGTAATTATGATGTAATGTAGTGCAAGTAAGTGTTCAATAAGTAATAATTTTCACTTAGCATGTCTTTTTTTTAACAAAACTACAGTTATATTTATCTAATTATTTGTATCTGTGTTGGGAGTACACCTGAGTGAGAGCTCACTTCCTCCTTCTATCTTGTGGGACCTGAGGATCAAACTCAAGCCATCAGAATTGAGAACAAATGTTTTGATTCACTGAACCATCTTAGTAACCTTCACGAACAATCTTGTAGAAGTACACATAGTCCTCAGTGTAAAACAAAACTGGAGGCTGAGAGGTAACATTTCTATTATTAAGGATTATTATTTCTATTATATATTATTTGCAAATAGCATACTAATGACTATACTTGATTAAAAGCTAATCATAACATTTAGAAAAATGCAGTTATGTGACAGCACAGATAAATCAATTTATCAATTTTTCTATGTACCAACAATAATAATCTGCAAAAATATATTGGAAAATATATTTTAAAAAATTATAGAAATAATAAAAAGAAACTAGTAATATAAGCAAGCAACTTTACCTTTCTAGAAATAACATAAATGGACTAAAAATGGAGAAATGGAAAAAGCTATTTATGGTTTGTGTATACAAGGTACTACTATACAATACTTATAATTGCATTTACAAGAGACTTTTAATATTACTAAGTGACTGGCACTGTAAATTTAAGTGAAAACTCAGAATTACACTGTTTTAATAATTATAGAGTGAGTAGTTGCCACCAGTAGGGAAATTATGCAAATGCAAAGCCCTAAAATTGATTGGCTTGAAAATCAGACAAAATCGGTCGAAGAATAAAAATTTCTCATGGAGAAATGAGATGAATACATTGTATAAAGGTAAGAAATTTGGGTTTTCATGTTTTCTTTTTTGTTTGATTTTGTTTGTTTGTTTTGGAGACAGGATTTCTCTGTGTAGCCTGGTTGTTGTCTTGGAACTCACTCTGTAGGCCTGGTTGGCCTGGAACTCACAGAGACCCGCCTGCCTCTGCCTCCCGAGTGCTGGGATCAAAGGCATGCACCACCACAACCCAGCTGATTCACATATTTAGTGAGAGTTTTTGAAGTGGACTGAGGTGAGTTCATGTGGAACCAGCACCCACAGTCACTGGCTTTACTCTACTCTTTCTTTCTTTCTTTCTTTCTTTCTTTCTTTCTTTCTTTCTTTCTTTCCTTTCTTTCTCTCTCTCTCTCTCTCTCTCTTTCTTTCTTTCTCTCTCTATTTCTTTCTTCCTTTTTTGTGGTGAATTCTAGGTGGTCTCCACAGAGAGACGTTAAGTTTGAGATGCACACTGAATGAACAGGAAATAGCAAATGCACAACTGAGGAGAAACAACCGGAAGAGGTCACAGGGAGACATAAATTTGGAAGTTACCAAATACTGGTCAAAGCTAAGACGAATCACTTGTGAATGTGAGGACAGAAGAGTGAAATGCAAGACTCTTTCAATAATTTCCCTTTGACCTGATTTTGGCAATTTAATACAGAAATATGAACACCCTAAGTTTAGTATATTTTAATGCTTTTCTGTTTCTAAAGTTATGAACTACTTCAGATTCACTTTGGAAAGAATACAGAATAATAAAGAATATTGTTGAATGATGCCCAAGTTGGTACAACCACTTTAGAAAACAATTTGACATTGTCTAATTTAGTCAAGGCTGATGCCTCCCCTTCCTCCTTAAAATTTCATTCCCAATTACTTTTTTTTATACAATTGAACTTACATTGGATATTCTCACTTTCCTAATGAAAATCTCCCTTTCTTTTAATTGTTATTTCATGGGTATATCAGAAAAGAAAAAAAAAGAAAAGAAAATGCCATAGAGTGATAAAAAGATGAAGTCCCATGATGTTTCCAACAACACTTTAAAACAAACTTAGGCTGCCAGCTTTTGAGATGCTGGATGAGATGCTGGTTTTGAGTCAATGGGTTTCTTACTCTGTATTGAGAGTTGACTAATACAGGGAGGGTCGTACGACTGTGCCATTGATTACACATAGGGGAAAGAAAGAGCTGCAGAGTCTCTCTGGAGGCTGAAGGGAAGATGAAGTGTCATGACCAACCTTGGTTTCATCTTTCAGGCTTTGCACTACATCCCAAAGATCACAGCACATCCACATTAACTCTCAGCTATCTTAGCTTTGGTTATATCTATTTGGTTTATCTATTGTGCATTGCATGTTCGATGTATGTGCACATGTGTGAAGTTGTATGTGGAGGTCAAAGGGGAACACTGGGTGATTCCTCAACTGTTCTCCAATTTACTTTTCATGTCAGGGTCTCTCACTAACCTGAAGCTCATCTGTTCAACTAGGTTGACCAGTCTCAAGGATCCTTCTGTTTTTGCCTCTGCTGGGATTATGAGAGCACACAGCTATGGCCGGCTTTTATGCAGGTGCAGAGACTATCTGATGCCTAACGGGGTCAGAAGAAGACATTGCATCCCCTGGGACTGAAGCTATTGATGGTTTGAGCCACCATATGGGTACTGAGAACTGAGCCCAGGTCATGGTAAGAACAGCAAGTGCTCTCAACTGCTGAGCCTTCCCTTCAGCACTATTTCGTAGTTATAAAAAGGTTAGACACACATAGTACTTGTATATAGCATGGTATTTTGAAATAATAGTCATTGTGGAATCTAGATGATTAAACAATGTCTTACTTTATGCAGTTATCACTTTTTGTAGTTAGAGCCCACTTTTGTATTTTTCATGAATATAATATACCGTTATAAACTTTAGTCATCTAGTTATGCAATAGACCTCTTGAATTCATCTTGCCTATTGCAATTACATAATCTTTGAACAACATTTCCTGTCTTCTGCTGACAAATGTTCTCCTCTCTACTTCTAGGACGGACATACTAAAATTTATGCTAAGAATCAACAAGCAAGCATTGGTTCAATTATAACCTTCCAAAAAGAAAGTGTGAGTACTGTGGGTGGAACTCACCAAAAGTTTAGTTTCATACCTGCACAATTTTGACTCTTTGCAATTTTTCTCGAAACACTAAACAGAAATGGAAATCTGTTGTGACATGTATTCAATAATAAAATCATCTTTCACCTAGACATAACACTTAAGGCTATGCCTTCTAAGTGCGGTGTATTATGATACCACTCCTGAAGGTAGGGGGTGCCTTAAGTCATTGCAGCAGCTTAAGGAAAGTGCTCTTATTTCCTCCCCCTTCCCTGTGCTTTTTATTTCTGTTTAGCTTCTTCATAAATATACACTTTGTAAAGCCAAGAGTGAGAGAATGCCAGTGTGGCCAGAAAGAATGAAGAGTTCACAAGCTTAGGACAGAAGGGAGTTGCATGAAACTATTAAGCTCAATTAACCACTGAAAAATGAACTAACTTGTTCCAGAGTGATTTTTAATTCTGTCAAATAAAGAGGAACCAGACTGCAGGGTAAACTCTTATTTATTAGTTTTGGTTAATGAGTTTTTCCATAAGCAGAATTTCTTAAATTTTATTGAATCAATAAAGTCACCATTTGGAAATCTGGTCTTTCCCACCAGGGCAGTGCTTTAATGGAGCACACAGCAAACACCCGAGTGCTGTAAAGCGGCTCTGTGGCGGTGAACTGCTCTATGGGGTCTATTACTGGTCTGGCTGACAGGGCTGCAGAAATCTTTCATTTAATTTAATCTCCAGCCCTGGAAAAAATACTGAGAACTGACAAATGGGGTTGCATGACATTAAAAAACTTGTGCGCAGGAAAGGCAACAGTTCATTGAGTGAAGAGACAGCTTTCACAAGTGGAGAAAATCATCAGAGGCTTCATATCCAGGATGTATAAAGAGTTCCCAAACTACTGGAAAATCAAACAATAAGTGAGTTAACGAAATGCACAGACACTTCTTAAAAGATGAAGTACAAACGGCCAATAAGCATGAAAAAAACAGTGGACACTATTAGCCATCAGGGAAATGCAAATTGAAAAGGCATCGAGATGTGGTCTTACCCTAGTCAGAAAGCCTGACCAAAAAAAAAAAGAAAAAAAAAGAAACAAACAAACAAAGAAATAGATGGTAATCACGTAGGGAAAAGGGAACACTTCTACTCATTGTGGAAATTAGTGTGGGAGTTCCTCAAATAAGTGAAAATTAGAGCTGACACACGACTGAATTAGACCACTTCTGGGTCTATATTCAAAGGACTCTACATCAACATAGCACAGAAGTGCTTGTATATCATGTTCATGCAAGCCACAATAACCAAGTTCAGAATCAGCCCCATGGAGCAAGACAATGCGATTTAACGTTAATATGTAACACTAACAGTAGGGTTTTAATCAGCTGTAAGGAACACTGAATCATGCCATTTTCTGGAAAATAGATTCACCTATAAACCAAATTAAGAAAGGAAGCAAGACTTGAACGAATATTGCATGTTATCTCACACTTGTGAATCTGAGATTAAAAAATACATAAAGCAATCCCTCTCCTTCCTTCCTCTCTATATGACAAGAAAGAGAAGGGAAACTGAGAGAAAGAAGGTGACAAATGGGAGAGGGAGAGGTAGGGTGTATAGTAGACATGGTCACTAGCCAGAAAATATCTTTATGAAGCTAATGTTATGTACAAAGAACACATCTCAACAATACATTTACCCCAGATGAACCTCATGTGAGTTTGTTCTCATTTTCAGGGTGATGTATTTTTCTTATAGGTATTGCCAATGAACAATTATGAGAATTCTTATAAGGGAGTGATGCCTAGCACTTCCTTTAGAGAACAGCAACGAATCCTTTATCCAGCCCTGCCTGGATTGTCTGTGGCTAGCTGTTCATAGTACAGCTATCTCCACTGCATCATGGTCAAAGGACATATCCTCCCCCATGAGTGTCCTGCACACACCTGCCTTTGTTGCTAAAGATAAGCTCACTAGAGGAGCAAAATCCTTCTCTGAGTCAAAACTGGCACAAAGAATGTACTTGCAGATAACCAGTTAATACTTCATTTCTAAAGTTAGGGGTGGGAAAGAAAATTCTTTCACTGTGGCCCCAAGTCTGGAAATTTTTGTTTACATTGTATATTTTTAAACAGCAAAAAGGAAGATAAATAATGATAACTTGGAGATGCTTGGCTCACTTTGAGGAGATTGCCTAAGTTGTACACAGTGTCTCTATATCTAACCTCTGTCCATAGTTAGATGATCGAGAGAAATTAGTTTCATTCTTATTTTGTGGGTCTTACACAAATTTGGTTATCAACAGATAGGTCTGGCTGTACTCACTCCAGTCATAAGCCAAATATATCAAGAAACAAATGCATACTCCCCCTACCACTCCTCAAACTATTTCCATAGTTCTGCCTCATAAGTGGAAATCCCAAGAGGAGATTCAGGTTTTGTAGGGTCTGGAGCTTATAAAGAGTATATAAAGTATAAAACACTTTTTCAAAATATTTATTTACTTGGGGTGTGTGCTCAGCCCACATACCATTAATGGGTGTGGAGGTCAGAAGATAGCTCGCAGAAGTTGGTTCTCACCTTCCACCATGTGGGCTTTGGGGATGGAACTCAGGGTGTCAGGCATAGCACAATACAACTTTTCATGCTGAGCCTGACAAGACACCTTAAAGAAAATTAAGAAGAATTGTATTAATGATTGTCTTATGCTGTTCTGCTTGAAGAGTAACTCCAGAACAATATATAACGTTCTTTTCTTCATACTACGAGAGATAGCTATATTTGGTAGTGTTTTCTCCAGTCTGATAAGCCTGAAGGGTTTGTGAGGGACTTTCTGAGGGCAGACAGGCTCAGCTGCATGGAGGTAGCACTGCCTGTTGGGTCAGTGATCTCAACTTTCTCATCCTCTCTTTCCAAATTATATAGCCTGCATTCTGTTATGCCTTCATTTGAGAGCCTTGACTGCTGGTTTCTAACCCTACCCTCACTAACACTAGCTGGAGAATCCTTAAAGGGAGACAAATGCCTTTCTCTTACTCACCTCTGTCTATTCCCTTCAGGTTTAGCTCCATCAAGATGAATAGAGAGTCCCATGGTTATTGCACTTCACTGACTCTTTAATGACCCACTGTAAGTGAGCTACAAGGGAAAATAGCTGTTTTCATGGGAACCCTGTCCTGTTACTCGTATTTTTTTCTGAAAAGAATTATCTCCAATTTCCTGCTATAGCACACACTCCTTCAATTCTTACTGAAGCAACTTTTTGACTTTTAGAGTCATCTACCAAGATTTTCCACTGTCCCTTTTTTAAAATGTAAGAGTGAAAAGAAGACAGAAAAACATCATCCTTTTTATTGGAGAGGAAACAGCAATATCCACAACCGGATATTAGTTTCTGATGGGTCTATGCCCTTCTTTCCATGAGTAAGAGTTTAACGTTTTTGCTCGACGTAAGGGAGAAATGTGTCTGGAGCCATTTTGTTCCCTCTCCATCTCTTAATACCAAAGCTTGTACTATGGTCAGTTTTAAAGCTTACTTTATAAATTGATTGTTTCTTCTTGAGATTCCTTCCCAAGACTCAGAGCAGAGCATAACAGAAGGGGAGAAGATGGGGGGCAGGGCAGGGAGTAAGCTGTTTAGACTTTTAGATGACAAGCTCAGGTTTGTTTATTTGTTTGTGTGTTTTTCTTTCTTTTTTTAACTTTCTTTTTTTTCTTTTTTTTTTTTGAGGCCAAATATTACTGACTATCCTGGAACTTACTGCGTAGATCAGACTGTCCTCAAATTCACAGATCTTCCTGTCTCTGCCTCTTGAGTTCTGTGATCGAAGGCATATGCCACCACTGTCCAGCCGGACATTCTCAGTTTTAAATGATGACATACACATACAACCCCATTATTTGCTGAATGAACTTAAAGAAATAATAACAATGAAAATCAGTAAGTTCTTAAAGAGATAGCTCACATGAAAATTTCATGATGCTCTTCCTGTAGTCTCTGGAGCTAGAACGCAATGGCATTGATAGGTCAAGAAGCTTACTATGAGAGGTGAGAGCATCCTTAGGGTGTGATGTCTCTGGCGTTGCCTGCAGAATATTCTGGTAAAGGTCAAGTTCATAAAATGGAAACATAGCAGGTATGAAAATAAGCTTCTGAAAATAAATTTCTGTCATACTAAAAAGTAAACCATTTAAAGTTTAAAATTTCCTATTTTGTTGTCAAGGGCACTTAAGAGCTCTCTTTCTGCACATGACGCTTCCTGCCCTTAACATTTCATTGGCTTCATATTGTCAAGGAAACACATTCAATTCGTCCTGCAGTGACCTAGCCTTAAAGAACAAGTTGTGTGTATACTTTGTGATTTTATGAGTTTTCCTCAGAGAATGGACAGATCCACTGTCATCATCAGTACCTCACTTTAAAAGTTACCACCTTTATCCTCCACCTCACTGGCTTTTATTCGTTTTTTTTTGTAGTTGCCTGAAGAAGCCATTCTTGCTGCTTTACCTATAATATAAAGAGTCCTAAAACTAAGAAAAAAAATAATCTATCAGATCTGGTTTTTGTGTGTGTGTGTGTGTGTTCTATGTTGATTTCATGTCTTATAGGCTCTGTTTAGTTTTCTTAAGTTGATTCTTGATTTGTGAGCAAAGTTTTAAAAGGCTGAAAAGGGTGAAACTAGTTCAATATTTCAAGCACAATGGAGCATTTCTTTTGTGATTTCCTTTCCCTGCTGTATTAATTTGTGGTTACTCACCTTCTCCTCAGAGATCTCTGGGGGACCCCAAATCTAACTCTCTATGATCTGACAGGAACCCACACATTTCTCCCGATAAATTACATCTCATGTATAATAAAGCAAAATCGGCTTCCTTAGGGTGGAGAAGAATGCTCCAGGCACCCATTGGCTGTATTTTAGGGTTTTGTTCACACACATCCTGCGGATGCAGATTGCAGCCTATGCGAGTCTGGGAGGGGGAGTGTTGAGTTCCCTCACTGGTCCAAACAATGCCGGAATGTTTTTCCCCTGTCCATTCACTTAAACAATGTGCCATTCTGTACCTCATGAGCACTTAATTTATTCCAACTCTTTGGCCTGACCTGTAATCCCCTTTCCTTACCCATCTGACCCATCTGTGTTTCATTTCCCACTCATCAGCATCCAAAGAGCTGGGCCCGGGCCCTATTTGGAACCATTAGACAGAGATTGGCACTCTTCCCTCTTCCTGCACCACATCCTCTGCTGGAAAAAAAATGACCATCAGATCAGAGAACAGAACCTGCTTTGTCCCCCGTAACGGGGATCTGGAAGCATTTTCAATCGTTTGCACTCTACACCCACTCAAACGCATTAATGTGATCAGCATTGGGTCTGTTGTGGGCATTTTTTTTCCCAGCAAATAGCTTGCTAACATTCCAGGCATGTACTTCCCTGAAAACAAGACTGAGACAGGACCCTGAATATTCAATTGGAAAATCACCAAGAGCAGAAGCTTAGCTTGGCACGGCTGGTGTTGATTCTTAATAAGTGACTTCCTAAAGCTGAGGCATGGGGCTCACAGCGTCAATGACTTGTTTGAAAAATATTTTGTAGGTGCCTCATACCACTGTTTCCTGTGGTATGCGTCATATCGTGAGCTATTCCAAGCCAGCCTGGTTAAGCATACTAACTCCCCCCTCCCAAGACTGTGGTGTTTAACTAAAAATGTCTTTATACAAGATGAGCTCATAGCTATTAGTGCTGATGTAGTTTTAACTGCTTGGATACCAACTGCAGTTGCTCGAAAATGTGCTGGAAAGGGGCAAACCTGAGTAAAAACATATCTCCCCCTGTCGAACATGGCGGGATGCGGTCCCAGCAGCAGCATTTCTTCAGGGAAAAGCCGTCCAGTTAAGCACAATGCGTACCTTTCACTTTCGTTAGAAAGACTTACTGTTCTTAATATATGACCAAAGTCAAGGTGCTGAAGACATCTGGAACCCTGGAGTAAAATTAACTCTTTCACAGCTTCAGGTGTCTTTTTTTTAACACTTGCCAAGAAGGAAAGATAAATTCAGAAAACAACCAGATTTTCTCAATTATGTTTCCGAAAGGGCAGCAAAAGGCAACCCAAAGACCTGAAACACAGTCCATGAAATTAATGTGAGTGTATATGGGTGGGACTTGTGTGAGGATCAAACAGGACACCATACGTAAACGACTTCTGACAAACTTTTCTAATTCTAGAGGTGGGGAAAAGAGCAAATACCACTGAGTGTCATCGGCGTGCCTCACACAGCGTCCAACACTTCCATACACTGCAGCTCTTCCCAGAACTTATAGAATCTCGGGGAAGATTCAGTAAGTTTCATAAAGCAGCGGCGCTGACTAATTACAAGAGCAGGACCCCCATATAGATCATGGCAACGTGCTGGCGCTTTCTCCGCCTCCTTGCTGCCCAGTGATAAAAGTATTCTCATGTCTGTTAGAACTACCCCGTCTATTTTTTGTTCAGAGGATACGTGTTTGCCCTGGTGTCCTGAAGTAGAAGAGATGAATATAAATCTGTATGAGTCATGTTCTTTCATGCTTTTCTCCAGCAAATACATTACAGGCAGCATCTAGTTTGGGGCCCGTACCCAGTGGGTGCTCATTGGCTATGAACTGATTAGACATTGTCTATGCCATCTCCGAATGATTTGTGTCTCTACAATAGGACCTTTTATAACAGAGAAGAGAGGGACTGATACCCTGGACACTGCCTGGGCTGTGTTTGCCTCTTGGGGCAAATAATTTTTGTTGGTGCCAGGAGCGGCTCTGACGTGGCTGTTCTGCCCTTATGTGGCCCGGGGCTTTGAGCTTGGGAGAAAAGCTCCACCCTGGTCCCTGAAGAAGCGAGAATGTACCAAAGTGGACTCAGGGGGAGCCATGGGGTTTGTGGGAAGAGGTGATCACGTGTCTCCGGATGATTGGCAAGGCAGACGATATGTGGAGGAGAAGACAGAAGATTCTCTGAGATTCTCTGAGGCACTGTAAAGGGGGAGGGGAACTTGGGCTCCCCCACAGCTTGGGAAGGCACCCAGTAAGTCTGTATCAAGAACTGGAAAGGGGAGTTTTTGTTGTGTCGGTTCTTTTCTGTTCAGAATTTTGGGTCGGTCAGGTTGCATGCTACCGAGTAGCTTGGTGACTGTAAACTGTGAGTTTGGTCCGTTTTACGTTGATATATAGTGTGCTATCTGAAGCAGATACCTAGATTCTTGACCAAGATCGGTGCCGCAAACAGTTTCCTTAAAAAAAAAAAAAAACTAACTAAGGATTTATTTATTTTATTTCATGCGTATGAGTGTTTTGCCTGCATGAATGTTTGTGCACTGTGTGTATATCTGGTGACTCTGGAGGTCAGAAGATAGTGTCAGAGCCCCTGGAACTGGAATTGCCAATGGTTGTGAACCACCGTATGTGTGCCAGGAATCCAGCCGGGGTCCTCTTGCTCTTACCCACTGAGCCACCTCTCCAGTCTGTGCTTTTCTTTTAGAGTATAGTTTTTAGAAAATATAAATTTTAAAAATTATTCTGTATAGTTTAGTTGCATTAGCAAAGACGTCAGTTCAGGATGGCTAGCCTGGAGATTGGTTTATGTGCTTAAGTTGTAAGCAGCTCATATTTTCTACTTGAGACACTTTTAAGTTTCTTTTAAGGGAGTAAAAATCACTTATTATTTTGCCTGGGAGATTTGCCACCACAGGATTGTCACATTTGGTGATAAGCCACATGAATATGTCACTGGCCTAAGAAAATGTTGGCAGCTTTTTTTTCTTCATTTCTTTCATTCTTGTAGTTAAACTCTTCTTTGGAATTATTTAATAAGAGGGTAACATTAGGAAAAGAAAATAGATTTCTCTTTCTCCTAATGAGAACAGATAAACTGGGCACAAGTCAGGTGATGCTCCATTTAAGCCATTTGTAACCTCATCAAGAATTAAACATGTGCACTATTTTTGTGTTGTTTTTATAATTCCTACAGGTGACTCCGCACGTTCTCATAACAGAGACTTCCACCCTTTGCAAAGCAGAGGGAAGGGCACATGTGAAAAGATGTCAGAAGACAAAAATTGAGTGATCCATCATAGTGTTTCCATCAATTTGGAAATATTGGCTAAGAGCAGCTAAAGCCTAAATATATGGCATTCCCCGTGGTCTGAGTTTCCCCTGAGCCAGCCCTAAAGCCAGCTTTCACGTTTAGCATAGACTTCAGTCTACATCCACTGTTGGTCTTAAGTAGGGACTGTGTTTGAGAAAGCAGACTAGAATGCTGGGGTTTTCTCTAAAGATTACACGCAGCCCTTCAAGTAAAGCTGCGTGAGTCTCATTCCTAAGGCTGTGCACACAGAGTTTCAGGAAACAGCAGGTCTTAATTAGCCCTCTAGTTTATAGTTTCACCTGAAAAAATACGTTTAAAAAATCATATATATTTGACTGTCGAGATTTTTCAAGTCAATAAATTCTTGCTAATTAATCATATTAATGATACTCCTTAAAAGTTGAAACAGAATCAGAAAACAAACCAAAATTCCCATAAATATCCTACATAAAGGCCTATTCACAGATCCTTTTTTCAGCTTCGAAGACCTTTACAAGTGTTTTTCCCTTCCTGCCCGGACGCTCGTGTGTGTGTGTGTGTGTGTGTGTGTGTGTGTGTATACGCACGTGCACACACACACACACACCCATTATATCACTCTCCACAGCTGTCACTATCTGTACAGATAGGCAGTTCTGGTGACATATTTTGATACTTCAGGATAATATCCTCGTAAGTACCTTAGAGCTTGGTGTTTGTACTTGGGACCATTTTAAGAGATAAGGACTCAAAAACTCTTGACAGCAGAGTCCCTTAAAGTTCTCAGAGTTCCCTCCCCAGAAAGTTAGTGTGGCATGGAAGCTAGGATGATCAGCTTGGAAAACAGAAACTGAGGGAATGATGGCTTTCCTCCTGTTTGTTCAGAATTGCTATCTTCCAAAGGACCCTAATTATTGGTGCAAATTTGTTCCTCAAATATTCTGCTTGATGGTTTTATCTGTAACAGCATACAGTGTCCCAAAACAGGATTATTTAAATCTGCTTTAGAAACAAAACAAAGAGACCCAAATTCCCACCTTCTCCACGGTGTGTGTCCTGAGACCAGTCCTACCAATGGTCATTAAAACAGCTCATAGGGGCCTAAGAGATGGCCCAGCAGTCATGAGCACAAACTGCTCTTGTAGAGGATCCAGTACAGTTCCTAGCATCTGCGTAAAATTTTGTCACTTGTACTAGTTTAATAAAACATTGATTGGCCAGTAGTCAGGCAAGAAGTATAAATGGGGCAACCAGACTAAAAGAATTCTGGGAATAGGAAAGAAGAGACACAGTCAGTCTCCAGCCAGAGAAAGCAAGATGAAAATGCCTCTCTGAGCAAAGGTACCAAGCCACGTGGCTAAACATAGACAAGAACTATGGGTTAATTTAAGTTGTAAGAGCTAGTTAATAATAAGCATGAATTAATAGATCAAACAGTTTATAATTAATAGAAGCCTCTGTGTGTTTCTTTGGGAATGAACAACTGCAGAACCGGGCAGGACAGAAACTTCTGTCCACAAGCATCCCAGTTCTGGATCTTACAACCCTGTTACTCCACTCCAGGTAGATCTGCCTCAGCCTGGAGTTCTCCACCCCATATACATTTTTATTAACAGAAAATAGCTTTCCAAACTTGTTAACCATAGTTTCTCAATTTTTCTTACTCCTGTTTATCACAATGCTACATTTGAGTCAATGTGCTGTATTAAAATTCTTAGCTGGAGTTGCCCTACCACCACTATGATAATCTGAGACTGTTTGGAATCTGAATCTGGAGTTTGAACCAGAACTTCAGATGAGGGCATTGTTCATCCTTACCAGAGAAACTTCTTGTAGCAGATAGTAATTCACACTGACTACAACTCTTCAACACACAGAGAAAAAGTGACTTTGGAATACTTATCCCTGAATTAGGTGTTTGTATCATACCCCTCAGTTTGGGCTCAAGTATTTATGTAGAAGGGTAGGCAGAATGATTGTAAGGAGCAGAAGTGATGGATGGCTTCAAAGACAAAATGCTTTCCTGGCACAACAGGGCAACATCCACAAGGCCTGCCCACACCTAGGCCAGACAAAACTCCAGCATGGAGGAAGGGAGGTAGGCAGGATATCCCATTTCCAGCTGAGAAGCTGGATACTTTATAGCTGCTAGAAGGGACAGTCAATCTTCCTCAATGGAATGGCCACTCCCATGAGCAGTCATCCAACACAACCTGGACTCCAAAGGTTTTGTATTGTGTTCCTGGAGGCAGGAGCAGGATGAGGAAGAGAGAAGGAGCTCATGAAGTTAGGTGAGGAAGGAGGAAGGGGACATTATATGTGGAGTTGGGGAGGAGGATGAATATAACCAAAGTGTATAAATTCTCAAATGTAGGCGTAATTTTCTGTCCTGTCAGTCAGCTCCCTAATAACCACACAAACTTATTAGTTATAAAAGATTGGCTGGTAGCTTAGGCTTGTTTCTAACTACCTCTTATAACTTAAATGAATCCATTTCTATTAATTTACTTTCTGTCTCTTAGCTTTATTACCTCCCATTTTGTATATCTGACCTGTTCCACATCTGGCTGGCTTCTCCCTGCATCTCCTGGCGACTGCACCCTCCTTCATGCCTACACCCTCCCTATCTGCAAATCTTGCCTAATCTCTTCCTGCCTAGCTATTGGCCTTTTAGTTCTTTATTATATCAATGAGAGCAAGACATATTTACAGGGTACCCAAAGATTATTCCACAACACTCAAAGAGTAAAAAAAAATATTTTAAGAAACCTTAGCTGTTGTCTCTCTGTGGTAGTTAACCATATTTTAACTGTAGATTTCTGAATGTGGGTCATATTTTAAAAAGGAAAATAGATCAGTTACCATCAGTTCTTAGTTCTGACAAACAACCAATTTTGTATGGCTGAAACAGGGTAACAACTGCTTCAGGACTGCTTTGCTTATCTGTTTTGCAGTGTGAAGGAGCAAATTCAGAGCCTTGGGCAGGCTAAGCAAATAGCCTGTTATTGAGCTATTTCTGAAGCCCCTATTTTTGTGGCAGGGTATCACTTTGTAAGTCAGACTGGCCTTGAATTTCCTTTGTATTCCATGTTGAACTGGCAAACCTTCCTATCTTTCCCTACTGAGTTCTGGTTCTAGGACTCCATATAGCTAGAATAAATAGATTTTTGTTTCTACTAATATATTTGTATATTATTATCAAGATGATCTAACTTCAATTTTACATCTCTTTATGAGAAATGTCTACAAAAATTTGAGTCCAGTTATAACCCTTTCCACTAATTATAGTTGATTATGACTTATATAATATAGTCATAATTAATATAATATATTAAATAATATAGAAATAATATAGTCACAATAATAAATTATTATGTTATATATGCTATATATAACATATCTGTGTTATATATTATATAATATAGCTTTTTATGAAATCCCCACCCATACAGATTTTAGAATTAAAGATTTTAATTTGATTTCATAGTATAAGTATAGTATAAGAAAAACTGTATTTAATTACAAACACTTGTCTTTGGATATCTTTCATGAATTTGACTCTTCACTGATGACAGTTTTAGTTTCCTTTGACTCTTTGTTGCCTTACCTTCCTACTATGCCAGTCTATGCACTATAATGTCATCCATTTAAATTGTAATAAACTGAGATGTTTCCTTGCCTGGTGCCAGCTGAACCACTAACTCTTTAACATGAGTAAATCATTATAATTAAGTGTACTCGGATTTTCTTTTTCTTTCTTTCCTTTTTTTTGACTATCAACCAGCTCCCAAATCATGACATGGAGACTTCTTATTAGTTATGAATGCTTGGCTTAGATTAGGCTTGTTTCTGGCTAGCTCTTTTAACTTATATCAACCTATTTCCCTTCATCTACCTTTTGCCTTGGGACTTTTAACTTTTCTTTCCTTCTGTATATCTTACTTTCATTGCCTCTCATGTCTGTCTGTCTGATGGCTGCCTGGTTTCTTGCCCCAGGCATTTCCCTCTGTTTTTATCCCTTGTTCCCTTGTCCTTCTTCTCTCCTTTCTAAATCTAGATTTTTATTCCTATTTATTCTCTCTGCATGACAGCCCTGCCTATCCCTCTTTGGGCTAGCTATTGGTCTTTCAGTTTTTTATTAGACCAATCAGGTTCCCTAGGCAGGCAAGGTGAAACAGCATGACATCTTTACATAATTAAACAAATTCAGCACAAACAAATGCAACACACCTTCACACAGTTAAAGTATAATATTCTGTAGTATAAGCAATGTAACACATCTTTGCCTAAAGTAATATTCTACAGCAATTCATCTTCTTCAACTTAGAAATTTAGAAAGTTCAGTTGTTTATTCACTCAGCTCTTCCAGTGAGTGTCAGCCACAGGGAGAAACGTTGGAGCCTGTGCTGTTGACACAAAGATGAGCAGCGGTCTTTGACTCCTGGGAGACTGAGAACATAGTGTGAGCAGACGTGTAGGAGACGGGAGGGGAGAGGAGACCTAAAGTTTTCCTTTACTCATCAATAGGCTACAACTATTCACCACATAGAGGGTGTCAAGAGAGAAGGCAAACAACACCAGGAACAGTTTATAGCAGTTCCAAGTAGGAAACTGAGAAAGAGGTTTGGGGAGATGGTTCAGTGATAATAGATATTCTTGTAGAGGGCACCTCTCTGGTGGCTCACCACTGTCTGTTGTAGGAGGCTGCTTGTTCGTTTCCCACCACCCAGACTCCCGAAATAACCACAGAGGAACTGTATTAATTAAATCACTGCTTGCCAGTCACTATAGCATATTACTAGCTAGCTCATACATATAGAATTAACCCATTTCCAGTATTTTATATTTTACCACGAGGCTCATGGCCTACCAGCAAGGTTCTTGAGTCCTTCTCCTCTGGCGGCTCCATGGTGTCTCCCTGACTCTGCCTTCTTTCTCCAAGCATTTAGTTTAGTTTTCCCTAACTAACTCTATTCTGCCCTGCCAGGCCCAAGACAGATTCTTTATTAACCAATGGTATTTACAGCATGCGGAGAGGAATCCCACATCAGTCTATCATGCTGATTCTATGGGATTCCATACCTCTTCTTGCCTATGTGGACACTGCACAGAAATGGTACACATTTCTACATGAGACAAAACATCCACACACATAAAAGTTAATAAAAATAAAAATAAATGCGGCTACTCAGCTGGTGCTGGTCTTGTCTGACTAGCCCACTAGTGGGGAGGGGGATTGATTTGATTCCAGGAGAATGGCTTTGGTGTTGTGTGAGTAGACAAGTTCCTTCTTGTACTAGCTTCATTCAGGAAACTGTGACTCCGGTGTTACAGTCTGGTGGAGGGTTTCTACTTCAGTGGATTCCTTGCTCAAGAAAGCTGAGTTAATTTAAGAGATTAAAAACAACAAAACAAAAAATAAACAAAAAACCAAAAAAAAACCACAAACAAACAAACAAAAAAGTGGAAAAGAAACTGGGTCATTCTGAATTGTTAGGTTCAGTGTTTATCTGCCCCCAAATTTATGATCATGGCAGTTGAGAACAAAACAATTTGAGGTGGATTATGTGCACATTTTTCAATAAATATTATGTAAGGTATAGATGCATCCCATTTATGATCGTGCAAAATAGATTTTTATGATATACTCCAGTCTTTCCCTCTCCCAATCACTATTTTATTACTTCATTTTATGTTGTAAGATATGAGAGGGTACTGGAGTAAAGAATCGCATCCCTCAACTTTATAGAGGAGAAATCTGAAGTATAGTGAGGTTGACTTGTACCTCTTCAACTAGAAAGTGGAGATAATGGTGCTGGGCTGAAACCTCATGGGCTTTTACAAGCTTTATTTATTTATTTACTTATTTATTTATTTATTTATCTATCTATCTATTTATTTATTTATTTATGAGGATCAAATAAAAATAGGAAAATTCTACAGAGATTTGACTTATTGTGTGTCTACTAGCATTTAAAAGCAGATGGTGCCAGGTGCTACCAGGTATGTCACCAAGCAACAAGGAGAGAAACAAGACTCCATTGCAGATGTATGCTCTACCAAGTTAAAATATCCCTAAAAATGTTTTGATATGTCCAGCTCACCTATGAAATGGACTCTCGGTGAGCCTCTTGTTAAAAGACTGTCAAGATTTATGGCTGAGTTCAAGGAATAGGCTTTTTTGTTGTTGTTGTTGGATCAAAAACAAAACAAAACCAAAAAAGGCGACTGATATTGACCATTCTATTGAAGCAATTTTTCTGCACTTGAAGGACCTTAAATGTGATAGGAGTTATTAAACATATTTTTCCTGAAGCTCAAATTTGTACTTTTCAGTGTTAAATATTACAAATTACTAAATGGTTGCAGATATCTAAAGAACATAATTTAATCTATACCCACAATTTTTGTAGAACAGTAGAAATAACTTTGCTAAATTAACTAATATTTTGATCCCTGGTGAAGGTCAGGACTACCTCTGAGCCCGACTGCCTTGGGTTAAGCCTCTCATGGAACAAAGGGAGAAGCATCCTACTCCCTTCTGCCAACATGGCTCTGAGCCTGGTCACTTCTGGCTTTTAGAACTTGATTTTAGATCTCTTCTATGTTGTTAAAAGCTTATTAGTTATAGTACCTTCTCTTGCTTTCTTGAAGGAGGTCTTTGAATATTTTTTCTCTGTAAGGAAGTTTTGGAGTAATCACGGCTTTTTCCTCAGTAAGTCTTCTTTAATTATTCCCTTTGAAACCAGCCTGGTTTTATTCTTTATTTTAGTACATTCTTTATGTTTCATGTCATACTTTGTAATTATTTAAGAATAATAACTATAAATAATACTATATTTAGAACTTCTAACAGGTATAAATTGGTCCAACTATTCCAGGAAACTGAAATTCAGTATTCACTTTAACACTGAGAAGGAAGAAGGCCTTTGTCCCAGAAATCCCAATTTGTATGTGTAGGGTTTGTGGAAACCTACACAGAACCCCTAAGGGGCACCCATAAGAATATTCCTGGCTTGGTGACACATATTGCAATCCCAGCACTCTGAAGGTTGAGGCCGGAAGACCAGGAGTTTATGACCAGTTATGGCTACACAGCCATCTATGGTACATAAGGTCCTGTTTCAATGAACACACACAACCCACCAAAACAAAACAAGAAAAAGCAATGATTTAGCATTATAATATTTATTATAGCTAAAGTATTTGATATGTATCAATTTCAGCATTTTATAAAACTTTCAAAATTTTTATTATATTTTTTCTTGAACTTATGTATTATCAGAGAACAGGTTTTGTTTTTTGAGGCAGGGTTTTACTCTGTAGCTCTGTCCAACCAGAAAATTGCTATGTAGACCAGGCTGGCCATCACAGATTTACCTACCTACCACTGCCTCCTGAATGCATGCACCACACCCAGCCAAAAAAAGTTTTCATGGCATGTGGTTTTAGAGGGATACTGGCCTTTGTTTTATAGTTACCCATATGTTTTCCTGTTTTCCTTAGGGTTTTTATTGCTGTGAAGAGACACCATGACCACAGCATCTCTTTTTTTTTTT
>LOJH01029400.1:12070-26216 GCA_001685095.1 Ellobius talpinus
CTTTGGAGGAGCAGGCAATGCTCTTAACCACTGAGCCATCTCTCCAGCCCCCGAACATGTTTGTTTTTAGCTTTTGTTTTGTTTTTGCTTCTACCTTTCCTTTTGTTTTTGTTGAGCCTAAAAACTCTTTATCTTGGTGATATTTGGTATGTTGCTCTGTTTCCAAGCACTGGGAATCCCATCTTTACTTCTGTCCTAGACCTGCAAATAAGTTTTGAAAAAACAAATAATTCTGAGTGAAAATCATGTGGTCACTGACATAACCTGCTGCCTTCAGATACTTAGGTAGCTATTAAAGCTTATATGTGGTGTTGAAATTCATCTTCTAGCAAGAGTAAGTCCTTCCATTGTCTGATTCCTCTAATAGTTCCTAGAGAAGAAGATGAAAAATACCTGGTAAATTAGCCAACAAGCAGAATCATTATTTTTTCCTTTCTTTTCTTTAGAGACAGTTTGTGTATCTCTGGCTGTCCTGGAGCTCACTCTATAAACCAGGCTGGCCTTGAACTCAGAGATCCACCTGCTTCTGCTTCCTTGGTGCTGGGATTAAAGCTCCACCACTACCTGGCTAAACCATTGATTTCTAATCTAGGGATATTCCAAAATATTCTAACAAATGACTAAAACTTCATTAGCAAGGATATTCAGGGCATGGACTCAGTTTTTGAGACAAGTTCTTCCTATGTAGCCCAAGCTGGCCTTCAACTCTCAGTCTTCTTTGGATTACATGTACCGCTAAGTTTAGCAGATGGGGTCTTTGTTAAAAGTGTTTCTAAAATTATCTTAACGTTAGTAATGCTAAAAGATAACGTTCAAACTGGGTGGTGGTGGCACATGCCTTTAATACCAGCACTTGGGAGACAAAGACAGGTGGATCTCTGTGAGTTTGAGGCCAGTCTGGTCTACGGAACAAACTCCGGGACAGCCAGGATTGTAGAGAAACCCTGTCCCAAGCTCCCTCCAATAGATATCTATCAGAGAAGCATAAAGCATTGTGACTCTCTGAACAGATTGAAAAATGAGCAGATATTAAAGATTGTATTTTTCTTTTTAATGAGAAAGCTATATATGCTATAGCTAGTGTAAAGATAAAGTCAAAAACCACAAGTTTATATGGAGTAAGGGAATAGGAGTGCAAATGGAGGTAAGACTGATTTTTTTCCACAGTCGGGGAGGTGGGGGCACGAGGTCAATCCCAACTTTATGGGGTCATGACAGAGTTTATATACCCATCAGCTGCTTGCAATTTTGGGGTACAAAACAGGGCAAAGATAGTGAACTGATGTAGTCTTGAAAGATGTACTATAGATAATATATGGAATTTTTGGTAGCAAGCAAGCATATAGTAGTCACTTTTTCAGTTTGATTTATTTTGCTTCTTGTGATTTCTCAGGGTCATTACCTCAGTTATAATCTAGAATTCAGTCCCATGTAGCATGCATTTACTGAGGAATCCTTACTATGGGTAAAACATTGCAGAGAAACTAAAGACAGAAAAAGGATTACTCCTTAAGCCTAATAAGTGATCGTGTGGTGGAGAGACAGATATGCCATGTCCCCTGCTAACTCATAGCAGAGGAGAACCCATGGTAGAATAGAGGAAAAAAGGAAATGTTTGAGGAGAACCAGAATGGGAGGGGTCAACTGTTCTTGAGCTGAGGCTAGGGGAATGACACAATGACATTTAAGTGAAGAAGCAGCAGAGTCCTGAACCTGGATGATGAGGAGCTGGGGGTGGCAAGGATGGCAGGCAAATGGTAGGACAAAGCAGAAGAGCCTTCAGAGGAGGTTTGAGGCCAGCTCCTAAGGGCCCTGAAGGCTGTCCTAAGAATTCTGGCTTGAGTGCTAGCTTGATTCTGATGGCTTTTGACTAGAGTAGGGAGGTCTGATCGAAGCAGCTTTTCAGAAGATGAATTGATTGTGGAATCAAGCGATGGTATGCTGAGAAAGCAGTTAAGAGGCCAGAATAATATTCCTGGGGTGAGATGATGAAGGCCTGTACCAGGGCAGAGGCAAGAGGGGTAGAAAGAGGAAGGGAGTTGGCTTTATCTAGACTTGACACCTGAGGCCATCGGGGTGATGGGGAGATGAGTTGAAGATGTTTCAAGTGAGACGACGGTGGTGCTAATAACTAAGGAAGCATGGTGTGACGACATGGTGAATGGGCTGGGGAGTACATTTATCAGGACAAGTCCAGTTTCAGCTATGGTGGATTTGAGAGGCTTAGTGAGCATCCAGTTAACAGCAAGTCGCTGGCATCTGGAATTCTGGTCTAGACCTATGGAGAGAGGACAGGATTAGAGAAATAGATGTACATCTAGAGGTGAATTGGAATTGTGACTGCTGAGAGAGATGGAGGGCAAGGCTGGCATACCCAGCAAGGAGAAACACAGAAAGAGACCCAGAATGAAGGGGAGATAGGCTGAAAGATGAGAGGGGGAAAGAAGCCGAGTGTTGGTGGAGAAGTGGGGATGGGAAAGAATGGAAGGGGAAGCAAGGGAGGGAGGAAGGGAAGAATCACAGTGAAGAGGAAACAGGAAAGCTGAGGATGAGATAAAGTAAGGGAGAGTTTGAGAAGACAGGCAGGATGGGAAATTGGAAGAGGCTGTGTTCAGAGAGTTGTCAGAAAAGAGGAGGGGCCACAAGACATCTGAGAGACCAATAGGAGAGACGAATGAGAGTGAGGCGAGAGCAAGGAGAGAGAGAGAGAACAAGAAGGAGAAAAAAGAAAGGAAGAAGAAAAGGAAGGAGTAAGGGGAAAGCTCATCTTCAGTGAACACCTAGGTTTCTAGGGTGGATAACAGAAGGACCACATGCGCAGAAGCCAACTAGCACGGAGCCAGGAAAGAAGGACAGGAGAAGTATAAAGGAAAGGGGCGAAGACATCAGAGCCCCTTGACTGGCGCAGAGATAGGATAAGATGAAGTCAAAGATAACAGTGGGGAGATATATCTCACTCTTCTTTCCTTACCACCTTCCTTGAATCCAACTGTGATGATTTCCTGGCTCTTTGTTGCTCTGAGCAGGCAGCCTCTTCCTGCTTTGAGAACTTTGCTTTCCTCTGTCTGGAATGTTCTTCCCTGTAGGTACCTACATTGCTCACTCTTTCATATCCCTTAGGTTGTTGAAATGTTTTCCTCTTGGTGAGGCCTATGTTGATCACCCTATTGTGAATCAGCCCCTCCACTTACTCCCCCTGACATTGTACCCATGCTCCTTAATCTATGGTGTGTAGCTTGGGATGTACTATGACAGAAAAATTTAATATGCTTAGTGTCTTTCCTGTCACCACCTCTCTAGAATGTAAAGCCCTCTACAGGTATGAATTTTCCCAGGTTTTTTTTTTAGTTGTTGAATCCCTAGTACACAGGACAAATGTTTGTTGAATGAGTAAGTGAATTATGTTGAATATGAACAATTTGTGAAAATCTAAAAGAGGATAAATGGAGCAAATCTCTGATGTGATTGTACATTACTGTGACTTCTTTGGAACACAGACACCAGCAGAAAATTCTAATCACCATAGGGATCTGTTCAGTTGAACTTTGGTGAATGATGATTTTAGCTAATAGGTTAACAAAACAGGCTTACTGAATGGCTATTTTCCTTGATACCCCCTTTTCTGTCAGAGATGAAATGGCTGTGCAGTGGTTGTCAATAACAAATAGACTCTGGCTCGTGAAAGGGTTAGTAAAGCCATGGCAGGGCAGACAGACTAATAGGAAAGGATAAGGACAGAAATGTGTGCTTCTTGATGGAGGCTTGTTTTTTGTTCATTTGTTTGTGGCCAGAGTACAAGGAGTATTGCACCTAATTTGGAGGGAGCTCTCCACACCTTCCCTAGTTGCATTGTGACCAACTTGGAAGCAGAGCAGGATACTTTTGAAAGGTGTATAAAGAAAGTGTGTGCTTCCTCTGGAGAGCTTAAATTGGCTGTGTCACTCAGATCCTTCCCTATCCATGGATTAGAGAGCAGCTATGAAAAAGACCCCCAGTTGTCTTTCACTGCACTTGCTGCTCAGGTATGGACGCAGCACTCTGACTGAGTTGCTTGGGCTAAATGTACATTGAGAATATACTGTCCCTCAACTGTATGCAGTAGTTTGAATTTCCTCAAAACATTCAAGCATATGTGCCTTTGGAGATAATTTAAAAATCACTCAGGGTGATTGACGGTGTCCTCGTCTGCATCCTGAAATGTGGATTACTGGAAAACTGGTGTGATCTTTTCCTTCTTTGGACCTTCATTTCCATAGCAGGCTGGCTTGTGAGAGTGATCACTTTAGCATTTTGATGCCATGATTACCTTAATTTAAGTGTTTCTGTGTAAAAGGTGGCAAAAGCAGCTGTGCTTGTTCTCATTTTTAATTTTTTTGGCATTCTTTTCCCCAGGGGGAGTGGCCGCAGCATATCCTATCTGGCAGTGAGTGGCTGTCATGATCTCTACAGCACCGCTCTACAGCAGCGTGCATAACTGGACCAGTTCTGACCCGATTCGCATGTGCGGCCTCAACGAGGAGAGGTAAAGCTGTACCTAGTCACTTTTGGGGGTAGGACTTGGGGACAAGATTCCTGTTTGTTTCTAATTTTCCTCAATCGTTGGGATCACCTGCTTTGCCACACTGTCCCTGTTCCAGTGAAAATGAGGAAGCCATCAGATGACCTTTGCCACCTAGTATTATCTGAGTAAAGAAAAGCTCAGGTGCTTGCTGTTTCTGTTTTTTTTTATGTCAAAGCTGTCTGCTTAAAACTCCATGTAAGATATTTTCGACTCTTGTCCAGGGCTTGGGAGAAAGTTGATCATGTAGCTTTTTAAATAAATGTAATTTATTTATTTTTATTTCATGTGCAGTTGTGTTTTTCCTGCATGTATGTCTGTGTGAAGATATCAGATTCTCTGAAACTGGGATTACAGGCAGTTATGAGCTGTCATGTGGGTGCTGGAAGTTGAATCTGGGTCCTCTGGAGGAAAAGCCAGTGTACTCTTAACTGCTGACCCATCTCTCCAGCCCCTCATCATACAGCTTTAAGGTGGGAACCGGTCATCAGAGTTTTGGGGGCCAGTACTTCCTGTATCAAGAAACTAGCAAAAATTTGTCAGGAAGACCTTATGAAGTATCCAAGGAAGATGAGGTTTTAATATAAAATTGAGTTGCTGAGGCCTGCCTGGTCTGTATGTGTGTTTCGGTTTTCTGATATTTGGTTGATCAAGAGAGGCCTTTTAAAAATTATACCTCATATCGAGGGTACCCAATTGTCCTTCAGAGTTTATATTTTCCTTTTATAACCCCTGGCCAAATTTCTCTGTGTGATGGTTATGAGACCTTTTCCAACTTCAAGGTATTGTTCTGGTATTTTAATCTATTGATTATTTAAATTCAAATATGCCATAGGAATTACAATAGGACTTTCCCTCCAGTTTAAAATCTGGTGTCTTCAAAAAGAAAAAGAAATAAAGAGCCTGGTTTAGGTCAGTTGAAATGGTTCACTGGGTAAAGATGCTTGCTGCTAAGCCTGATAACCTGAGTTTGATCCTCAGAACCCATTTGGTGTAAGGAGAAAATAAGTCCCACAGGTTGTCCTCTGATCTCCACATGGACACACCAGTGCTACCCTACACCCCAAATAACTCAATGAATGTAAAAAAAATACAGCTGGAGTTTCCCTGGTAAACCTAAAAGCTGTCCGTATGTTGGGAGAGGTAATGTTGATAATTTTGAAGGGAAGAAAGAATGACAACTTTTGCTTTTATATACTAGCTTTTTGTGGCTCTAGGGATGAAATACTGAGACTCAGGAATGCTCAGCTTCATGTTTGTGGGTTTTTTGTTTGTGTGGTTGGTTGGTTTTGGTTTTTCGAGACAAGGTTTCTTTGTGTAGCCCTGCCTGTCCTGGAGCTAGCTCTGTAGACCAGGTTGGTTTAGAACTCACAGAGATCCACCTGCCTCTGCCTCCTGAGTGCTGGGATTAAAGGTGTGCTTTTTTTAATGATTTTTTTCTTTAGTTCCTAATTAGAGAAGTATGTACTTGTCTGAGACTAAGTTTAGAAGAATAAACCCTTTTATTTTCTTACTCCATTAACACCTGATAGCTTTTTGGTTTTTGTACTGAGGAATGCATTTAGAGATGGATTTAAAAAAGAAATTTAATTTTAGAATACAAAAATCAAAACCAATGAAAATAAGGTGAAATTCTTCTGGGAGACAGCAGAAAGAAAAAAGAGTTTCCTTTGTGTATGAGGTCTGTTCTCACGTCATTTTGAGAGATGATCTTTGGCAAGGCAAGGTGGTGGTTGTGATTTGTGAGTACGCGCTGGTTGGCCATGTTCTAGTTATAAGTAGTTGAGGTTGACTTAGAGCTGTGAGCCTGAGCCTTCAAGATGCTAGTGCACAGCCAGGTATGGTTACTCACGTCTGTAATCCCAGTACTCAGGAGGCTAAGGCAGGAGTACTGTGGATTTGAGACCACGCCTGGGCTACCTATTAAGTTTTAGGCTAGCCTTGGCTATATAAGTGAGACTATCTCAGTAAAGCAGGGTAGTTGTATGCTAACCTGAGAAATTAAAAAACAGTGGACAAATTACCTTGGTTCACTGTCTGTGCTATATTCCTTCCAAGAAGGGAGTCGGAAGTAGATGTGAAATATGATTTTCTATTTTTACAGACCTTTCTTTAGATGCTAAATTAGCAAATATGCCCAGTGGTTAAGGTGACCTTTTAAACATTGTCATTTCTGATCCCATCTTCCCTTTGTCACCTTCTTACCACAGTCTAAGCTATGTTACAGCTGATTTCCAAAATGTAATCTCACCCTATGTGCTGGTTTTTTTTTTTGAGACAGTGTCTCTTTCCTGCTGCCCAGGCTGACCTGGAGCTTACTATTATAACCTAGGTAGACCTCTGAGTTGTAGTAATCCTACTGCTTCAGCCCAACTGCTAGGATGTCATGTGTGAACAACCATGCCTGGTAATTAATATTACACATATACTATATAATATGTCATATATATATATTTTCCTGTGTATACGGGTGTTTTGCCTGCATGTATGTCTGTGCTCCATGTGTATGCCTGGTACCCATAAAGATCAAATAAAGGGCATCAGATGCCCTGGAAATGGACTTGCAAATGGTTGTGAGCTGCCATGTGAGTGTTGGGAATCAAACTCAGGTCCCTTGAAGAGTAGCAAGTTCTTTTAACTGCTGAGCCAACTCTCCAGTCCCCACCCTCACCCCCATTTTGGAAACAAGAATCTTGCTATGTAACATGGGAAGAAAGTCTTCCTGTCTTAGCCTCCAAAGTACTGTGATTACAAGCATGTGCCGCCAAGCCCAGCTTTACTCTATGGAAAAACTATCTTCCCTCATCCTTTCCAACTTACTGTAGACCTCACAGATTTGAGGTATGAAGCTGTATTTGGGGATAAACTTAAAATGACATTGTAGAAGTCTGCCCAGCTTCATCAAATATGGTTGAGAACAGGAGGCATTGCCTTTTTGACTGTTCCAGGTGGTTGGTCAGCTTTATAGTCAAACCTTCAGCTAAATCAGCTTGCTTGCTTCTGGCATTTAATTAAGTATTTATTCAATACAAGAGCAAACCGGTAGTACATCTTAGTACATTGCTGGTAAGTGCTGAGGTGTGGTGTGAACAGGTCCTATGGAGTCTCGATGCGAGAATGATGCATTTTCATGGGACTATCAGAGGACAGTGCCATCTTGAGCCCAGGCTGGAGAGATGAATTAGGATTTTGGGGTGAAGGCCAATATCCATATTTCCTTGAGTGTTTGGGGAAGGCCTTGGCTGGAGTAAAGGGGGTCCTGGAGGAGCAGCAAGACTTCAAATAGGGAAAGTCTCAGGGGCTGGTCTGAGGCTGGTCTCATGCATTCTAGGTTGACTATTTCTCTTAGACCAACAGGAACTGAAAAGGGCCTACATGACAGGTCCAGGTGTGTTAGCCTTTAATAATTAGGAAAACAGCCCTGAGAGGTGGTGGCTCATTTTGGTTAAGTTCAACAAAGCCTTGATCATACCAGCTGGCTTCTAATGGGAAGAAACAGAACGTATTTCCAGTCCTGATGGGAATCTCCTTATATTTTCCCCTCACCTATATAACCTTGCTCAGTTGACCCAGCCCCCCCCNCCTCTGTCTCTCTGATCCCAGGCTCCTCTCTCAGCGGAGCGTTTTTTAAATATTTGCTCAGCTTTGCATCCCCCTCAGAGGATTTGAAACATCATCGCACACATTTTCCCAGAGCTTGGGGGCTGGTGGTGAGGCTTAGGCATGGCTGGAGTAGCCAGAAGTGCTGCTTCTGCTGCCACCACCTGCTTCTCTGCCTGACTCTAGGCTTCCCTGGTAACTGCTGGCTTGCAAGAACATAGCTTCTGCTTCGAAGCAGGATTTCTGCCCAAGGAGGGGCCCACCGAGTGGGGAGGGTGCTTGGTCAGAAGGGGAAAGAATGTAAACAAATAGTGCCTTCCCATGTGGAGTTTTGGAGGCAGGGACTGCTGTTTCCCCCTCACCCCCACAGCCATCCCCTAAATCATCCCTGGTGATTCTAGTTGGAACATGCTTCTTCAGCCCAAGGCTTGGTGCATATAGGTCCTGCTTTTCTGGTCTCTCGGGAGTTGATGTGAAAAGTGTGTTTTCCCTTTCCTTGGGGCCCTCCCCTTCCTCAAGACCCCCAACTGCCTCCAAAGCCCTTGCCTCACAGTCATTCTGTTTGTTCCAGCAGTGGAACCCTCCCACTTCTGCCACCCTAGCTGATTTTTAAAGGGGACAGCCTTTCCCCCTTGGTTAGCCCCTTCTGGAGCACTGAAAAGATGGGGAGAGGACAGTTCTGATCCCCATTGCCATTTTTGGTTCTTTTGCCCCAGGTACAATTTGGGAGTCCCTGTTTCAGTCAGAGGGAGAGAGTTATTTGCAGGGTACTCTTCCTTGTTGGAGTTGGCTTTAGGCACCCCAAATACCTTTAGACTAGAGTGGTTGGTAAGGCAGGGGCTGACTTTTCATCATAGGCTGTATTGGATCTCTGGCAGGGCTCCAAAGATGGCAGGCAAAATCAAACAAAGAGAAGGCAGAGCAGTCTTATGCTTTGCCCACCAAGAAAACTTGCTGCAGCTTTGTTCTTTGACCCCCACCTCCTCTGCAGCCACTCCCACCCTGGCGGCTGCCCTATTCATATGCTCCCTAGTGCACGGGCAGTGTGTTCCTGCTGCACTTAGAGTGCCAAACTTTGACTGGGTGTTTGTCCTTCAGCTTTAGTTAGCAGTTTGATCCTTTTGTTTATTTGTTTTGTCAAATGTAACATTTTTGAAAATTCTTTCATGAATTTAGAGAGTTCTTTATGAACAGGTGGGGGATACAGTTGGATTTTTCTCCTTTGAGCCGCAGCTTTCTGGCCTTAAGCCTTTACTTATGGCACATACCAATATGAACGTGAAGTCCATGGCTTTGAGGGGCTCCCTTTCGGAAGGGAGGAAATGTGGTGGTACAGAGAGGCTGAAGGGAAGGTGCTCCCTGTGTATTATGTATGAGATGGGAAGATGCTGGCAGGAGCCAGGTAGAGTTCTAGAACCATTTCTTTGGAGAGAAAGAAGTATTTGTTCGTTTGTTTGTTTTGCCGTGTTTAAAGTAAGATAGGGTCTTATGATGTAGCCTTGCTAAGGACTTAAAATTCCTTACATAGACCAGAGTCTAGGCTGGCCTTGAACTCAAAAGAGATCCACCTGCCTCTGCCTCCTGAGTGCCAGGATTTAAAAAGATGTGGATCACTGTCACATTTACTCCATTTAGCTGTTGTTTGAGACAAGGGTCTCCTGTAGCCCAACTAATTTTGAATTCCTTACCTTCTGGTCTCTACTTCCAAAGTGTTCAAATTACAAACACATGACACATGCTTGGCTAAATGTAGTATTTTTTAAAGAGCCTCTTAGTGTCAGTGACCAGATAGCCTCAAATCAGTGTCGTTGTATGTGCTGGTAAATGTGAATGTGTACAGTCTCCAGGCATGCCCGGCCCACTGGATGAACAGGGGATTCAGATTTGGACTAGACTTAAACACAATGGGAATGGTGGTTTGTTTTGGAAGAGATTTACCCAAATATGGCACTTCCCATATAGACTTGAAACAAGCTGAGATTTAAAATGAAATGAATTTGCATGCCGTTGAGGCTTATGGGTCACATCTATCTCTGTTTTGGTGATGCCGTGTATTCCTAGATTGAAATGGTCACCTTGATGGGTAAGCTCCAGGGCAAAGGAGGTGCTAAGATGGGGTTCTCCCACACTTTTTGTGAGAACACTAGAAAGCAGGATAAGTAGCCCCAAATTCTGGTCAGACAAGGCTCCTATTGAAGAACTTGTAAAGCCGCATGCAGAGACTCTGCTTTCCCTCCTTGATCCCCTTAGTACTCTGCTATCCCCTGAAGCCACCATGGAAAGTGAGATAGGAGGGTTTTGTGGGAAGGCAGGCAGGCAGGGCCGTCTAGAGAAAGTGTCAGTGGCCTAAGTCTGAGCCTTATGTCCCTTTTCTGGTTGTGTCTTCCCTGCCAGAAGAGCACCTCTTTCTGATGAGGAATCCACGACAGGTGACTGCCAGCACTTTGGATCTCAGGAGTTTTGTGTCAGCAGCAGTTTTTCCAAGGTAAGGATCTATGTTTTGTCATATGCTGCCCATCAAAGAGTGAGCTTTCCGGGGGTATATGGCTGAGAATGGCAGCAAGAAGACAGATGTTGCTCTAGATGAGATAGAAATTGGTACATTGGTACTTTGCAGTTGCTTGAGTTGCAGAAAGGACCAGAAGTTACCTCTTAGGGCCTCAGGATACTTGGATCAGCTGCTGGGAGCTTGTTAAGATGGGCATGCTGTTCTTTCATTGCAGGTGGAGCTCACAGCAGTTGGAAGTGGCAGCAATGCCCGGGGGGCAAACCCGGATGGCAGTACAACAGAAAAACTTGGGCACAGGTCAGAAGATCAGCCTGATGATCCCCAGCCAAAAATGGACTATGTTGGGAATGCAGGAGAGGCCGAGGGCCTCCTGATGCCACTGAGCAGCCCAGGAGACGGGCTTAAGCTGCCCACTCCTGATAGCACTGAAGACAGCCATAGCAGGACCAATTGCTCCTGGACTCCCCTAAGCACCCAAATGAGCAAACAGGTTGACTGCTCGCCAGCTGGGGTAAAGGCTTTGGACTCTCGGCACAGTGTTGGGGAGAAGAACACTTTCATTTTGGCAACTCTGGGAACAGGAGTCCCTGTGGAGGGAACCCTGCCTCTAGTTACCACTAACTTCAGTCAGCTTCCTGCACCTATCTGCCCTCCTGCCCCTGGGTCGGCCTCTGTGACCCCATCAGTTCCCGATCCATTCCAAGTTCCCCTTTCTGTCCCAGCCCCAGTGCCCCACTCAGGACTAGTTCCAGTCCAAGTTGCCACATCGGCTTCAGCTCCTTCTCCTCCCCTAGCACCAGTGCCCACTCTAGCTCCAGCACCGCCCTCGGTGCCTACTCTCATCTCTGATTCAAACCCTCTCTCCGTGTCAGCCTCTGTCTTGGTGCCTGTGCCAGCGTCTGCTCCCCACTCAGTCCCAGTGCCACTGTCGGCTCCTGCTCCTACTCCTCTCACTGTCTCTGTTTCTGCACCTCCCTTGGCCCTGATCCAGGCTCCTGTGCCTCCTTCAGCTCCCACTTTGGTCCTTGCTTCTGTCCCAACTCCGGTTCTAGCTCCCATGCCAGCATCCACGCCTCCAGCAGCTCCTGCCCCTCCATCTGTGCCAATGCCCACTCCAACCCCATCTTCTGGCCCGCCTTCTACCCCCACCCTTATCCCTGCTTTTGCTCCTACACCGGTGCCTGCACCCACCCCGGCCCCAATCTTTACTCCAGCCCCCACGCCCATGCCGGCTGCCACACCAGCTGCCATCCCCACCTCAGCACCCATTCCAGCCTCCTTCAGTTTGAGTCGAGTGTGTTTTCCTGCAGCTCAGGCACCAGCTATGCAAAAAGTCCCCCTGTCTTTTCAGCCAGGGACAGTGTTGACCCCTAACCAGCCACTGGTATACATCCCACCTCCGAGTTGTGGGCAGCCACTCAGTGTGGCTACACTGCCAACTACTCTGGGAGTCTCCTCCACGCTCACGCTCCCAGTCCTGCCATCTTACCTACAGGATAGGTGTCTTCCAGGTGTGTTGGCCTCCCCAGAGCTCCGCTCTTATCCATATGCATTTTCTGTGGCCCGGCCTTTGGCTTCAGATTCGAAGTTGGTCTCTTTAGAGGTGAACAGGCTCTCCTGTACGTCCCCATCCAGCAGCACTAACACCCAGCCTGCTCCTGATGGGGTCCCTGGACCTTTGGCAGATACCTCCCTCACCACTGCTTCTGCCAAGGTGCTTCCAGCTTCACAGCCTTTGCTGCCAGCCCCCAGCGGGAACTCAGTCCCATCACACCCCTCTAAGATGCCAGGGGGCACCGAGCAACAAACAGAAGGAACTTCCGTTACCTTCTCTCCTCTCAAGTCACCTCCACAGCTGGAGAGAGAGATGGCCTCTCCACCCGAATGCAGTGAGATGCCTCTTGACCTCTCTTCCAAGTCCAACCGCCAGAAGCT
Organism: Ellobius talpinus; assembly: GCA_001685095.1. Taxonomy (NCBI): domain Eukaryota; kingdom Metazoa; phylum Chordata; class Mammalia; order Rodentia; family Cricetidae; genus Ellobius; species Ellobius talpinus. The sequence goes on from LOJH01029400.1 coordinate 24,673, forward strand.
TCCATTGCCGAACCAGCGTAAAACACCTCCCATGCCTGTTTTGACCCCTGTGCACACCAGCAGCAAGGCCCTCCTTTCCACAGTCCTGTCTAGGTCTCAGCGCACAACTCAGGCTGCTGGCAGCAATGTCACTTCCTGCCTTGGCTCCACTTCTTCACCTTTTGTTATCTTTCCTGAGATGGTGAGGAATGGAGACCCAAGCACCTGGGTAAAAAACTCAACTGCTCTGATCAGCACCATTCCTGGCACATATGTGGGAGTGGCCAACCCAGTGCCTGCATCCCTGCTGTTGAACAAGGACCCTAACCTGGGCCTTAATCGAGATCCTCGCCATCTCCCCAAGCAAGAGCTTATCTCCATCATTGATCAAGGAGAGCCTAAGAGCACTGGTGCCACTTGTGGCAAGAAAGGCAGCCAGGCTGGTGCTGAGGGACAGCAAAGCACAGTCAAATCCCGTTATACCCCAGCCCGCATTGCCCCTGGGCTGCCAGGGTGCCAAACCAAGGAGCTATCTTTATGGAAACCTACAGGGCTGGCAAATATGTACCCACGATGTTCTGTCAATGGGAAACCCACTAGCACCCAGGTCCTGCCTGTTGGCTGGTCACCATACCACCAAGCATCTCTGCTTTCTATTGGCATTTCCAGTGCGGGGCAACTAACCCCCAGTCAGGGGGTGCCTATCAGGCCCGCCAGCATTGTTTCTGAGTTTTCTGGTGTGTCATCTCTTGGCTCCAATGAAGCTGTTCACGGACTTCCTGAGGGGCAGCCACGGCCTGGGGGCCCCTTTGCTTCAGAACAGGTTGCTGTCACAAAGAACAAAACTTGCCGAATTGCTGCCAAGCCTTATGAAGAACAAGTCAATCCTGTCCTCTTGACTCTCAGCCCTCAGACAGGGACCCTGGCGCTATCTGTTCAGCCTAGCAGTGGGGACATTGGAGTGAATCAGGGACCTGAAGAATCTGAGAGCCACCTCTGCTCTGATAGTACTCCTAAGATGGAAGGCCCCCAGGCAGCCTGTGGTCTGAAGCTGGCAGGAGACACAAAGCCTAAAAACCAAGTGCTTGCTACCTATATGTCCCATGAGCTGGTCCTGGCCACACCCCAGAACTTGTGCAAGATGCCTGAGCTGCCTTTGCTACCTCATGACAGCCACTCTAAGGAACTCATTTTAGATGTGGTTCCAAGCAGCAAGAGGGGCCCCAGCACAGACCTTTCACAGCTTGGAAGTCAGGTGGATCTGGGGCGGGTGAAAATGGAGAAAGTGGATGGTGATGTGGTCTTCAATTTAGCCAACTGCTTCCAGGCTGATGGTCTCCCAGCAGTTCCCCAGAGGGGCCTGGCTGAAGCTCGGGCTAAAGCTGGGCAAACTCGAGTCAAGCGGGAAAGCGTTGGGGTCTTTACTTGCAAGAACAGTTGGCAACCAGATGAAGAGACAGAATCTCTGCCACCCAAAAAGGTGAAGTGTAACAAAGAAAAGGAAACCGAGGAAGAGCTGCAGCAGCAGCAGCAGCAGCAGCAGCAGCAGCAGCAGCAGCAGCAGC
>LOJH01029401.1:0-13110 GCA_001685095.1 Ellobius talpinus
TTTTTGGATCCTATTCTCTTTGGATGGATACCTTGCTCAGCCTAGATATAGTAGTAAGGGCCTTGTACCTTCTCCAAAGTAATGTGTCTTACCTTCTCTGAGGAGTGGATGGGGGTGGGGTGGGGTGGGGTTGGTAGAGGGAATGAGAGGAGGGGAGAGAATGGGAACTGGGATTGGTATGTAAAATGAAAAAAANTGTTTTCTTTTTTAAAAAAGAAAATGAAATATACATTAAAAAAGAAAAAAAGAAGTATTTCTTTTCTTCTCTTCTCCCCAAGAGGAGCTGCTAGTGTGAATTCACGGGGAGAAACAGGAAACAGCTCTTAGATACATCCCATGTACTAATAGATTATACTCTCAAAAGGAGATGTGAACCAGGGCCTCTTAGACCATGAGGTCACAATATGATCCCATTTAAGGTCATTTAAATCAATGCGGGGTTGTAAAACATTGAGCAACCTTAAAAGTTTCTGATTGTGCAATGACCAAAAGCACGATTCAAAATCAAATCCATAATGAATCCAAGGTGAATCTAGCTATGCTTGCTCGTATTTCATCTCATGACTCCGCTGTAGCCTAGGTTTTAAACACACAGCATGTGCATTTTATATACACATGCCATTACGCCTCACAATGCCAATGAATGCTGCCCAAAACACCATGGCTCAGATTCAAGTCTGATGTATGCTATGAATTATATTTTTTTACTGTACATTTAAAGTTTCTGCTGTTACACCCATAATGGTTTAATTATGAAGGACTGGGACTTCCTCAGTCCCCAGCATGTAAGCATTAGCATCATATTAATACGTATTGAAATTGTATAGAACTTTGCTTTTTTGGAAAGTTGCTATTTGAGTTTTTGACTTGTTTTTATCAAAAATCATGAAATGAATTTTGGTTTGGGATTGGGATAGAATTTCCCACAACTTTAGAAATGGTCCTAAATATACTTCTACCATATTGTATTATTTATTTATGCAAACCAGAATTTTTGACATCCTGAAGGTGTCCTACATCTTTAAATACTGAATATTCAGCCAAGATTTACTTTTTTTTTGTGAAAGCAAATAAGCATACCCACCTCATTATTATGTAAGTTTGCCTTCATATTTAGTAAGGAATGAAATTATTCATAAGCCAAAAATTGTTTTAAAATAAAATTCTTGTCTTTATCAGTATATTTTTTGTAAACCCATTTTATATAAGTGTATATCCAAAGTCATCTAAAAAATTTGGGGGATAAAGTGGGAAAGCATTAAAGATCTCCATTTTGGACAACCTTTTTCCTCTTGGAATGACCCATCCTTTAAATCGCCCGGAGGAGAGAGTCTTCTGTGACAACATTGGGATTGTAACCCTAAGTGGAGGTAGGAAGACCCACTGTGCTCTGCAGTTGTTACTAGACAGTCACACCTGATGCTATTATATTTGTCTCCCGCCTCTGTGCTTAGACTCTTGGCTGCCTGGAAGAAATGTTAATGAACTTCTGAAACCAAACCTCTTACATTGTAAAGTATAACCTGATTTTAGTGGTTAAGAAAAAAAAAACCCAAACCTACTTTTCAGCAGTGTAATTCAGTATCTTTCACAATAGACTTAAATAAACAGAGATTTTGTTGACTTTCCCTTTAGTCGTAAGTGCTCTTTGAGGAGGGTAGTTAAAGTGCAGGGCTTAATTCAGCATGGTACGCCCAGTAATGGGAACATTAGGTCTGTAACCAATGGTCACAAAAGGTGGAGACATTCCAGACTGAGAGTTTAGCTGGAACAAAAACACAAAGCAGAGGAAAGTACATTCCGGGGACTGTCTGCCCCCTCACCCGACCCTGAGCTCAAAGAGAGAGAGCCCAGGGAACATAAGGGGCATGGGTAAGTGTTATTAAGATGGTTTAGTCTGGAGTTTTTAAAGATCCTCAAATTCCTTGCAAAAAGCTTAGCTGCAATACGGGAGCAGGCAGGGCAAAGATAATGAAAAGCTTGGGCAGACATTTAGGGACAGAGGAAGGTAAGCAGAGGGCCCTGGGGGTGTTGAATGTGTTAATGTCCTCAGTCTGGTCTATGGGAGGAGGAATGGATTTGAGCAATCATGATCTCTGTCAGCCACTGCCGGTGTCTCTAGCGGGGCAATGGGCTCGCAGATCTTTCTAAGCCCATGCTGGGGGTTGAGTGTATTCAGACTTCTTGTTGTATATTAAGTCGCTTCCATGCCAAGTGAATAATCACCCACCCTCAGGACGACACTACAAACCTGGCTTTTTTCACGTTTGGGAACTCAGGTACACACAGAAGTTAAGAAATCTGCCCAGCTTTCCAAGAGTATGACCGAAAACTGACAACATCTAATGTATATTTCTGTAGACAGTCTAATGACTAGCTTCTTCTTTTCTCATCTCCCAAAGCAAGGTGCCTGGAACCGCTGGAAACATCAAACGTTTAAAATCAGTTCCCTAGATTACTAATAAAAGGTCTGGTCAGGGAAGTGATTTAACCCTAAGAAATACAGAGAGTATATGAATGGAATTGAGGCGCATGTAAGCATTGATAGCCCACCACAGTGAACACTGTAGCTTTGGGTGTCAGGGGAAAGCCAACCAAAGAGACACTTGCTTGGAATCACTCTGGGGTTCAAACATGATCACTGCTCAGATTCTGTATTTTCTGCAAGTTGTTAGTAGAAAGCACCCTAATGGATGGCTACTAGTGGGAGCTTTTGGTTCGCAGTCACCCTTTGAAGGTCACAAAGCATCCTATTCTGTGTCATTTGTATTTCCCTCTAAGAGGCTTCTGGAAAGCATAGCTGTGGTTGAAAGCACACTCAAAAGCTTTTGGAAAACTATTACACCTATAAAAACCACGTGAAAAAGATCTCAGGAAAGCAAACTCACGGATATGCTTATCTTCTTCAACTGCTACGTAGTGTGACCAAGCTCTCACCTGTGATTCATTCTTATAGAGGGAGCTTCTGTTGGTAGTCCATTACTAACCGGCCATTAGGTTTGTTCTGGACCCTACTTCCCACCGTAGGTCTTGCATGCCTGTGCTTCACGATAGTTTATGCTGCCTGCTCTTCTTTGCTTTTAAATTTTCATTTTAAAATAAAAACTAAACGTGTTGTTCTGTGTTTTAAAGGGCATCAGTCTGGTGTGGCAGTGCCTGACTGGATTCCCAGCACACGAAGGCAGAGGCAAGAGAACTAGTGAGTTCTGGGTCAATCTGGGCTGCAGAGATAGAGCGAGATGCTGTCTCATACAAAATGCCCAGATAACAAGACAAGTAGCAACAACACCCTCTTCCCAACAGTAATTCAAAAGGTATCATCTCAGCCCATATGGGTGCTGCTTCTGGTTATACTCCGTGGAACATTTGAGTAGAAACTGTGTTTGCGATGGACGCCATTTACTTTGATTATAGGATAATAAAGTGTAGTCTTTCTATTGCTTGATAAAAGACTATGACCTAAAGTTATTTGAGGAGAAACGGGTTTATTTCACCTACATTTCCAAGTAGCCTTCCATCACGGAGGGAAGTCAGGGCAGGAACTCAAACAGGGCAGGAGCCTGGAAGTAGTAGCTGATGCATAGGCCGTGGAAGAGTGTTGCTACCTGGCTCCCTCATCATGGCTTGCTCAGCTTGCCTTCTTATAGCACCTAGGAAGCACAGCCCAAGGGTGGCAACACCCACGCTCAGCTGGACCCTCCCCCATGCATCCTCAATCAATCAATCAAGAAAATGAACCACAGGCTTTCTCACAGGCCATCTGGTGGGGACACTTTCTCTGCTGAGGTCCCCCGCTTCTTAAGTGACTCAGCTTTGTGTCAAATTGACAGAAATCTAGCCACTGTGGTAGTTTTGCAGTGATTGTCACCAGAGGAGTAAAGTTACTGGGTCCTGTCTCTCTTTCTGAACCTTGAGAAGGTTCTGCCACGACAGGACAGAGAAAGACATATCCACATATTGGATGTGATGTACAGTTATTAATCAGAGAAGATCATAGAAGCAAAAATAAAGTTCTAGGATATTTATATATGTATATGCATGTATATTAAACAAAACTATAACTTTGTTTAAAAATTAGCCAGAAGCCAAATTTAGGAGCAGACAACTATTTTCTTCTGTCAAGGAAATGGAATCAGGCTATAAAATGAAGAACATTGAAATATGTACAAGTTGTGTGGCTCACATAAATCCATTTTTGATCTATGTGCTTGGTTACAAGACACTCTCCATTTCAGGAGATTGTTGCAATCTTCTTGGTAGGTAGGAAATATATTTTTCCTGCACGATAATTCAATATTTCTCACAGCAGTTTGAAATAAATGGAAACTTGGTTGACATCTCTTCGGGCAGACATAGAATTGTCTGCGCTAACGCTTGACCGACGAGGCACCCTTTTGCCTTTTGAAGCCATTTCTCTGAATGTACCGTTAAAAGTCCAGCGCAGCCTGGGAAGACCTAGCACTGCTTCAGCCGGGTCAACCTTAGAAGGTCAGTCAAGAAGCAGGTGAGGCTGAAGGAGGCTGGGGAGGGAACCTGTTCTTGCACCATAGCCCTCGCACGGATGACTCAATTTCTGGCAGCCACAAGCTCAAAGCTCCTCGTGGGGCAGTTCATAATTAAATGTTAAAATGAAAGTGTGCTTCTGTGAAGGAGCACACACTGCTTTCCAAAGTCTAATTTAATATTCGTCTTCAGAGCTCAAAGATTAGTAGAAAATTCAGCCTTAAGATTCTGCACACTTAAGCAGGTAGGGTGTGATTAAGAGAGCGCCTGGCTTTCCAGACACTGAATGCCCGGGCTCTGCCTTGGCGCACTGTGGTTTATGGATATTCACAACTGGATCTGTGGATTTTCGCTATGCTGATGAAACATGGTATTGCCAGTGTTTCCTGGGGGAGTCGCCATATAGAGATGGGGACCAAGGTCAAGCGAAGCTTCTTAGCAGCTGAAAGTTCCCCGAGACAATACAGTGGTGATGATTAGGTCTTTGCACAACAGCCCGGCCTCAGTGTGAAGGAGGCGCCCCTCCTGAGACTCTGTGCTATTCCAAGACCCATATGACTGACTGAAAAATAGCATGGGTGGGTGTGTGTGTGTGTGTGTGTGTGTGTGGAAATATTAACTCCACGGGATAAGAAACAACAAAGCAAAGCAAAGAAATGAAGCAAAGAGCCCAAAAATGCAAAGAAAGGATAATGGAATAAGGCAGGTTTGAGGTTGGGGACCCCCACTTCCAGTGTCTGTCCTTTTGTTGATGCTGTATGGCTTAGGGGAAGACCCTTAACTTCTGTTCTCAGTTTCCCGCTGTGGATGCCTTTATATGATTCGTGGAACGGTTTACAATTCCAACAGCCTAGAATTCTATTTTCTTACTTTAATTTTCAGTATGTTGTTTGACTTTATTACAGCAAAATAAAAATGTCTTATTTTTTGACAAATTGTGGTGGGTTAATAAGAGTATTCGTTTTGGAGGTACCCAAAGTCTCCAGATTTACAATTCCCCAACCTACCACACAGTCGGCATAGTCTCCTAAACCATTGACTTAGAGAAAACAGAGGAGGTGAAGAATGCACCCAGCATGGGAAATCCTTCCCTATGCAACATTCTAGACACCCCTTTCGCTCACACTCTCTCTGCATCTGTTAAAAATGAATAACTGGGAAAATGGAGTAATGAACTGGTAATGTTTTTAAATGGTAGAACAGCTGCCCATCATTCATGAAAACTTGAACTAAATGCCACTACCTCAAAGCAACAATATTAAAATTAAAACTTTGTTTTGTCTATGATCTTGTATGCTCTTTATTTAAAATCATTGTATTACATTTGATTGACTGACTGCCTGGATTGGTAGGCATGTACATGCCACAGCCTGATTCTAGTCCTGGTTTGTCTACTGTAGGGAACTTGGGGATCAACTCAGGTCATCAGGCTTGGAGGTAGGCGCCTTTCCTTTCATGTTTATGCCTCTCAGCAGAACTAGCTTCACTTTTTATAATCTCAGCTTACACAGATCGCAGATACTCTGGAATCCCACCATAAAGCCTGACACCAGATAAAATTATGAGTTCAGCAAATCCTTTAAAAAAATCCTCAGAAACACAGACTTGGACAAGAATATAAATACCTGTCAAAATTTAGCATTCAGGAGTTCTTGGAACAAGCCCCTTTTCTTAAAGAATAACCTTGAGCTGCTGCCCGTAGAACCCAGGACTTCTTGGGATAATCAAGCAAATTGTCTTATTCTGCCAGGGTGACCCTTTCATTAGATGCAGAGCTTGGCCTCCCCGTAGAAGGCAAAGTGAGCTGAGCATGTGTGGACTTCCTGAATTCGCACTCCCTGCTCTTGGCTGGGCCAGGTGGCTATGGTTTCATTCCTGCCCTAGGGAGAGGCAAAGTGGGCTTGAAGATGGAGGAAGATGGCAGCTTTGGGGCACAGGAGATCCTTGTTGTGGGAGTATCAGTCACTGGAGGAAGGACAAGCAAGGGCATTTCTGCAGAGCTCCAGTGTTCTCAGATCTCAAAAGTGTTAAGGAGCCCTTAGACGATATTCAGAAAATGTCCCCGAATCATGACACCTTTCTTATTAGACATCATCCACTATCCCACTTGACAGTAGAAATATGCTTTTCACTCATATTGAATATGGTCTTTTCGGTAAATCTGAGCACTCTGAAATGAGAGCCAATAAATTCCATGGGCACAGAACATTTCTCTCAACTCACCAAACTTTTTTCTATATGAGAAAGTAAAAGGAGCTCCATATAATTCATGGGGCTCATGGTTTTCCTTGTGGGAATGTGAACTTAACTTGGACCACTTAAGTTTTTTTCTTTATGAGATCAAATGCACATAGCTACTCTTACCTGATTTTTTTTCACTCTATGGGAAAAAATGGCTTCCTGTTAATTGTCTGTGTAGTCTCAAAGCTCTTTATAGACTCTTTCATAAGTGATATTAATAGTAATGGTAGATTTTTTTTATTAATAATACATAATAACAATAGCTCTCATTAAAACCACATCAGTTAAGCGATTAGAGAAACAGTGAGAGTTGCGGTCAGAAAACAGTCCTGTAGCCATCAATCCTGCTGAAGTCGCTCATTTTTTTGTTTTTTCCTTATCAGACAGAGACAGCTATAATGACCGATTAAGAGCTTAATAAAATTCTGCCCTAATTGCATAACTGCGGGCTGGGGTTTTGTTTGTGGGAATGTCCTTGGTGGTATCTTATGATGAGGTTTCCCCAGGAGAAAGAACAGAAGACAAAGCATCAGTTGCCAGCTGTTCCCGAGTGCTCCACTGCTTCCTTTCTCCTTCCTGTGCTGTGGTTACCACCAGTGGTGAAGATGAGCAGGCTCCCGGCTTTCAGTCCCAGCTGTGTTATGCAATGCCAGGTGACCCTATGACAATGACTCTGAGGCTCGGCTTCTCCAATGAGTCACACGAGGATATGTCTACTTGGTGGAAATTTTATTTTGATCATGGAGAAAGAGTCCTCACTAGTGTTCTACCAAGTGGCCTCTGAGCACTCCCCTGGCCATGCAGACCTTTGTCCTGAGGCTCTCATTTCTAGGGTTATTACTCAGCTTATGCACCTTCTCAGGCATGGGGAGGCCTCCTGTGGGCAGACAGGCTGAGCTTAGAGTACACCCTCCCAACCACTTCTCGGCTCTCACTCTCTATCCGCCCCCCAGACAACTGATGACAAGCAAGATCAATAAATTCATCATCAGATGAATGCTGGGAAAGCCAGGCTGGCTCTGGATTCTTTCTTCCCTGTTACTTTCTTCCTTATACATGAATATATACAAAAACAGGTATGAAGCCACATATACAGCAAGAAGCCATATATATGGTAAGATATTAAAATTCTAAAATATACAAGGTAGACTGTCATGAAAAACAATCTAATAAAAATATGGTAGAAAGTCCACTGAAATTCAGGATGAAAATTTTAAACACTGAGCTTGTAGGCAGAGAAAACAAAGTGGGGTGGGGGAAGTAAAAGTATTTAGGTGAGATGCTCACCCAAGATGCAACTCCTAGGGATGGAGATTATAGATACATATACACATATATGATATAAAATTACATATTCATATGTAATCAGGTGTATAAATTATGAAGTTAATAATATCAATGCAGTTTTTTAAAAAGTGAAACTGTGTCTTCATATAGCTTTGTCAAAAAAAGTATTAAGCACTAATAAAATATGAGCTGACCTAATTTATCCTGAGGCTCTTGGGAAGCATGCAATTTTGAAGTTCACCCTGATCTTACCCCTGACAAAGTCGGCATCTATGTGGTTAGTTGGGCAAGAAGCTGACCTAGTGGGCAGGGACTGGAATGCTTGTCTGCACTTGCTTTGGCTTGCCATGTGTATTTTCCCGCTCCTGGACCCGTGTGCCCTCTCCACGACTTCTGGTATTTAGAATGGTGACTCCTAAATGGAGATAGGTGTCTGGGAGAGAATGAACCAGAATCTGTTTGTCTTCAGCTAAGTTTCAGCCTTCATAGATAATTTCCCTTGGAAAGAGAGAGCACATATGGTCTCTCAAAACATATTTGAAAGGAAGCTTCATTAATCATTACATGGCCATTAGTCCCAAAGGTGTGGTAAGCTCCGAGTCCTTAGTGACACCTGCTGGGCAGACCTTTGCCCTTATTGCAGTATTCCATCAGTCTGCCTCTTCTTCAACAAGCAAAGCTGCTGGCCAGGAGGTGAGAGGCTGGCTGCAGCCTGCTCAGCTGCTAGCCACTCTCCTCTTTGCTCCTTCAGGTGACTCTTGCCTGTGCAGCAGATTCTTAGGGGCCCTGCTTTCCCAGCGGCCTAGACCCCAGAAGTCAAATAGAGAGCAATTAAGACAAAGATGGGAGTATGTGCTGGGTAGGGAAGAGAGGGAGAGGAAGGGAGAGATGGAGAGGGGCAGAGACAGACAGAGAGACAAGGAGACAGGCAGAAAAGAGAAAGATCCAACATTAGATACCTCCCAGCCCAGCCTTAAGTTACTAAACTGCTTCTTTGTCTGTAAACTCTGGGGTGAACGATGCCACTTCAGCCGTATGTTTTGCTCAAGCACAAACCAAATTATGCTATACTCGCGTATATCTGAACATATTGGTTTATCTTACATAGAATTTAATTGATGCAAACTTGAACTTCAGTATGTTTGATTTTCAGGGAAAACACCATCCTGCAATTTAGAATCGCTATGTTTTTCTTTGAACAAAGAAGAAAAAATAAAAAGAGCAAGGCAATTAGAATCCTGTTTCCTTAATTTGGTCTGCACTCTCCAACTACTACAAAAATCGCGCTTAACCTCTTGTAGTGTGACTTCTGTCCTTTCCTGTCCAGTGGCAAAATTTCTCTCTAAGCCAGCATTCGCATCCTTGGACAGATGTACTGGTGGGCAGAGTCCATGTTAGCTGATCAAGCATGGCATTGTTTGCACTTATTCATTGCTCACCCAGCACCATGGAAGTGGTTTTGCATATTAACGAAGTGCACAGTAACCTTTCTTTACCTCCTTCGAGCTCCACCCCCTCCCACCCGCCGGGGGAAATCAACACTGTTACTAGCCAAGGAAGCTGCCAAGAGGTTGCCATGGCAACTGTTCAGCTTTCAGCAGCTACTTTTCTGGTTTGAAGGGGAGGGGAGAAAAGGAGGGGGAAAAAAGGAAAAAAAAAACCACACACCCAACAAACTGGGGAGAACTAGGCAGTTTTCTGATCAGAGTTCAGATAAGGAAGGTCACAGTAATTTGTGGTCACTGACTAAAATAACCCCAGGGATGGGAGAGTTACCACATGAGAAGCAAACTGAAAAGGTAAGTGCACTGCAAAGGCAGTAATTAAGTTAGTCAGTAGTGGTCACGAGCTGGAGCATTTCGAATTTTATCAGCCTATGTCATCTAAGATGTTATCTCGTGAGTCTTCGTTTTCATCCTGAGCCAAACAATGAAAATTTTTTACGGGATTCCAAATGTCAGGGAAGGAGTGCAGGAGGGCAAACCAGCCCTAGAGGGGGACGCTCACATCTGAAAGTCATTTTCCAAAACTTCATTCAGCGCAGGAACAATGCGGCATTCAGACACAAGGAGTTGGAACTCTGTGCGGTGCCAGGTCAAAACACAGCCTCCCAGCTCCTCTCAGTGGGGTGGCTGGCTAGGTGTGCCAGGAAACAATCTGATTTCAAAGGACAGGCTGGGTAGGGTTAGGTAGGAAAGGGGCAGAGAGTCAAGAAATGGAAGAAACCAAATGCCAACAGGTTTCAGAGACACACAAGGCTGTTTTAAATAGAGTCCAGACTCCCAGATCCTTCACAAAGTGTAGCGAACAGCTCAAGCTGACTCTTGAGGAGAGAAGAGGGCGGGGCAGGGCGGGGCCCTGAGCACTAGGAGGGAAGGAAGTACTTGGAAACTGTATCTCACCCTTTCTCTAGTCTGTCTGTCTGTCTCTCAGTAACACCTGCTCCGGCTGGCCAGCCAGCTTCCCAGCATCCTCTGCCTTCAACCTTCTCCTGCATTATTGAGCCCCTTTAAGAAACAACATAAGAAAACAGTCTGCAGTTGTTATTCTTACACAGGCTACCTCCTGAATGCTGGATGTGTTTTTCAAAACCTAGCCACAGCTAGAGTGTCCAGATACATTTAAAGGAAATAATTATAACATAGAGAAAAGAATCAAACCAACCAACCAAACAAACAAACAAAAACACAGAGGGGACTGAGCTAAGAGTAAACAGATGCAATTATGCCCCCCAACACACACACACACACACACACACACACACACACGGAGATGCTTCTACTGACACTTGTTTTCTTTTATATTTTGTTTAATTTTTATGAATTTTAAACTGCGGTCCTGGCAGGGTAGTGCAGGAGCACAGTGCTCTCAGATGCCAGGACCTGTTAAAGAGGTCACCTTTCAATACCACTATAAGGCATCAACATTTGACCAAATGATAGTTGGTTCTTTGGTTGCACCAACTTGTGTCCTGACCCAAAATACAGCTATCTTTCCTGAAACTCCCACTTCCTGTGGATGTTGCCCACTTGCATTTTTGAGTTGATTCTGACAAGCAGAGAAAGGTTGGGATAGGAAAGAAGAGGTAGAAAAGACCAGGAAAGAAATGTCCATAAATACAGAAACCATTCAATGATGAAAGCAAACATCCTCATGGTGGAGTGCAAAAGTTTACATGATTTTGAAAATGAAAGTATTCCCAGATGACAAGGGACCATGAAACAGAAGTGTGACATCAAAAAAAATCAGGAACCTATAGCCATTAATTCTCGCAAAGTTGTGCAAAGTCCTAGGGACCAAGAAGAGCAATAGGTAAGGTGAAAAAAAATCTAGCCTCTATGCTGGACATTTCTGTGTGAAGCTGAACGTTCCAAGAGTTAAAAGACAGAGTGGAGCCTCCCCTATGTGACTGATGTAGCTAGAGGCGCCAGCTTACATAACTGTCACGGACACAGTTTCTTCAGCCTACAGTAAATGTGATGAGATTATCTCATCAGCCTTGTTCTCCCGAGGATTTCTACCATTCCAGAAAACCATCTGTTAAAATGACCTGTCTGCTAGACCCCCACACAGCACAGGGCATGGGTATTAGTATTCAAAGACATTCCTCCCTCCAATGATCTGTTGGAGTCCCACCAAGATTCGTCTCTGCAGCCAGTTGAGGCCAGGAATGAGATGTGGAGCAATAATAACAAGGAAGGAATGAGAGAGAGCAAAGACACAATTCAGAGATGTGTTGTGACTCAGCCATAGATTCTTTCAACTGACCTGATCTAATTCCAGCAGCGACGCTGTCTGTGAAGCCCTGCCACAGCCAAATTTATTTTTATTTTGCCTGCTCAAAGGCATTATACAGGGAATGCAAGAGCTCATCACCTTCAGGGAAAGGACTGCAGAGGGTATTACTCACTGCCACACACACACACCCCGTGTGGAAAGGTTAATTTGAATAAGGCTGCTGCTTCCACAAATAGAACAGTAACGGCGCACACAGGGATGGCCAATGAGAATGGCTTTCAGTGATGTCATACTTATACCTGCTTCTTAGTATTTGCTGAATGCTAACAAAGTGTTCCTTGAATCTCACATTTCATTGGTTAAGAGTCCTGCCATTCTAAGTACTTCTGGAGAGTTAGGCACTGCAGTTTCTTCACAGGCTCAGTTTTGTTTTGTTTTGTTTTTTCCTTTCAGCTTTTGTGCCCCCATAAACTGCTGGAGAGTGACCAGTTTAAACATCTGAAAACTAATATAGCAGATTCTATAGTTGAGACCTGACTTACGGGGTCTATGGTACTAGGTTCATTTAACCAGCAGGAGCAGGCTGAGAAAGGATGCTTCTTGTTGTGCCAAGGATGCTTGTGTTGTGAAAGAATGCCTTGCCTCACTCAGTGCTGTCCCACCAGGCTATCGAGAAACAAACTTATGCTGTCTGGTTTACAATGTCATCTTCCACAGAGGAGCACTTTCTTCAAAGAACTAGATACAAGCTTTCCTAATGCATGAGATTGGGGTCACCGGAGGAAGGGAGACCTACAGTATGGTTTATTTTTGTCCTAAGTAGCTTTGATTTTTAAATCAATTAAGCTTTTTGTCATTATAATTTTGCCTCAGGTCACTCAGGTCCCTGGGCTTTTCCAGCGAAACTGCTGCAAATAAGCTTAGGAAAAGGCACACTGCCTTGATGAGATGGTCAGTTAGTTCTTCATGAGCTAGGAATTAGCCAGCCCACTGAAGGAATGAGAGGAAGCCTCTGGTCAGCATGAGCCCTGAGTGTGACTGGGAGGCCGGGGGTGAACGATGGTGCTCAAGGGTCTCCGAGGCTGTGCTAGTGAGGGAGGTGCAGGGCAAGGCTCTCCAGGCAAAGTCAGGTCCTCAGAGGAAGAGCAGACAAAGACAAGCTGTCCACACTCAGCTGCTGAGGCAGGAAGCAGACAGGAGGTTAATCCACTGCATTACCAGGACAGCGTATTAAATGCTCCAGTGAGGAGAGCAGGGCATGAGAGGACCAGTTAGCTTCTAATGGGCACAAAGCAAGGCAAGGGGTTCTTCGGGAGGAGGAGAAAATGCTTGCATATATAT
>LOJH01029403.1:0-17435 GCA_001685095.1 Ellobius talpinus
ACCTACCCCAGGATCCAGCAATACTGCTCTTGGGAATATACCCAAGAGATACCCTATCATACTAATCTTTGCTTTTTAATATAGTGAGTTTTTATGAGAAGACTTAAAAATATGTTTATTGCAGCTAGAGAGATTGCTAGTGTTAAGAGCACTGGCTGCTCTTCCAGAGGATGTGGTTTGATTCCCAGCATCCCCATAGAAGCTCACAACAGTCTGTAACTATAGACCCAGGGGATCTGATGCCCTTTTGTTGAAGACAAGCCTCTACAAAATTTGTACGTTCCAGGGTAGGAGCATGAGGTTAGAATTATTAAGCAAAAGGAACAGAGATGTGAGAGAAATAAGAGACAGAAACACAAAACAGCATCGAGAGGGAAATTTAGTGAATACTGAATTCTGAATCCATCCATGTTTATTCTTCACATGCTTATACACTTCATTCCAAAAGAGAAAGGTGGCGGGGATGACACTCAGACTTCATTAACATGATAGAAGGAATAGACTTGAATTATCTGACCTTTGGTCCAGGTGGAGTGGTTCCATCTCTATACCCACCCAAAATACTAATTAACCATACCCTAAGTCAGAATCTTGTTTGTAGCCACATCTATTGTCAACACCTTTGAAAGAGCAAGAATAAGCTCATACTCTCTGATCTCCAGTCAAGGTGGAACAGGCTCAGATCTGTGGGCCCCCACACCACCTTGGGTTTCTCTTCAGGTACCAAGCACACACATAATGCATTTACATACTTCCAGTGAAAACACCCATATACATAAAATTTTAAAAAATATTAACAAATTAATACCCAAAGCTATTTTATTTTGTGTATTCCTTTAGAGTCCTTGTTCACATATAATTAGAAAAGCATTCAATTTTATGTTATCTGAAGATACACAATAAAATTATACTTTCTCTTTTATTATCATTGGCAAAGGCTTTATAAGAGCTTGATTTTGGCCAATTATCTAACCATCTAGAGAGCTTGTATGGGACTGACCTAGGTCCTCTGCTACAATTGTATAGCTTGGTTTTCTTGTGGGACTTCTAACAGAGGGAGCAGGGGCTGTCTTTGACTCTTCTTAAGTGCTTTTGGAACCCTTCCCTCCTCCTGAGTTGCCTTATCCAGCCTTAATAGGGTAGGAGGTGCCTAGTCTTACTGCAACTTGATATGCCATGGTGGCCTATATATATGGGAGGAGTGCACTTTTCTGAAGAGAAAGGAGAAGGAATGGGTGTGGGAGAGGAGGAGAAGTTGGGGGAAGGCACTAGGAGGAGAGGAGGGAGGGGGAGCTGTGATTAGGCTGGGAAAAAATAAAATTAAAAATAAACAAAAAGATTAATTCATTTGTTTTGCTTTTAAAGAAAGCAAACACATTATGCATTCTAAGTTTCTAAAGTATTTTGTTTTTACTCCTTCCCTTTTCTTTGTGTTTGTGCGCATTCCTTTTTAGCTTAAAATTCGCTCTTGATCATTATAGTTTGTAGATCATTATAGGAGTGGATGTGCCTGTAGAATATTTTTTAAATGTGTAGTTATTTCTTTAGGATAAAATGTGTTCCTTTGCTTGCCTTTTGTGTTTATGTGTGTGCTATGCTCTCACCACAATGAATTATTTAATGCTCAATTTCAATATCTTTTCATTAGTATTCTCCAGTATTCATTAGTATACTCTGTCCTTCATTCATCTCATGTTTCCAGCTGAGGCTGCACTGTAGAACAGTTTTGTTCAGTTTCAAACGTTCACTGTCCTACTCTGTGTTGTTAGGCTCCAAGTGTATTTGTATCCCAGTTCTGTAGGAAAACTTCGCACAAATTTCCTGCTTACCAAATGAGTGAAGGAATGGATTAAATGAAAGCAATTATAAGGATTTTGATGAATGCAAGAGGAGGTATAGTTGTCTAATAAAGGGGTTCATCGAAAGGTGACATGCTGGGACAGGCAGACTGAGTGGGAAAGGTAGGAAAACTGCCTTCTGTCGAGGCACATTTCCAGGTACCTTACAGACCGCATCTCATGCAACCCTGAGGACAGCTCTAAGTTCTGAAGGTGCCGTGTGCAGACAAAGAGATGGGTGCTTATACTCATTTTGTAAGTGTCAGAGCCAGACGAGGCATTGTAAAAGAGTTTTGCTGATGTTCAAAAGAAGACACAGATGGGTGGCTTCTGTAAGAACAAATGTTTAAGCACAGAAGCAGTGAGCAACTAGTGCTTACAGGGTACTGAGGAAGCCAACCTGAGTAAACAGTGTTTGGATGAAGGTGAAACATTAATAACTTTGTTTATTGGGCCACATGCTATAAGAAGCATTAAGTCATTAAGGCTACCATCAGAGTAGAAGGGGTTAAGGTTCTGTTGAAGGGCGTGCCTGCATGAATAGGGTTGTAACTCAGTTGGCCCAGGAAACTCTGATACCCATGGAAGGTAATATTCTTGCTACAGCTCTGTCACCAGGTGATTATATTGGCCTCAATGGAATTAATTTATATTGCCAAGAGCCTTGGGAATGCTCAGGTGAGGGTTTAATGAAACCAAAGAGAGAGCTGAGCTAGGAAAATAGCTCAATAGAAAAAAATTCTTAATTACTTGAAGGATGACATAGAAAACAGCAAAATATTTTAAAAGACAAAAGAAAAATTAATAAAAGTTGTAACCTTGTTATTCTTTTTTCTCTGAAAAAAATGAATTACAACTTTTATGCATGAATAATTTTTTATCCATTTCTGTACCTTTTGATTTGGAGTCCAGACTGCTACTGCCACCCAATCAGTGTCCACTGACTTGGACATCTTAATGTATACATACCTACACTCACCACTGGGTGCACTAGGAGGCATAAGGCCAGCCCTGATGCCTTCAGAAATAGGTTGTGAGGGAAGGTGGTAGTTTATTTATTTATTTCTGTATGCTGTTCACTTATACCAAGTACATCACATGAATAAAGAGGCAGAAAAATATTGCTTTCTCAAAGGCTGATTTTAGGAAGAGAAAACTCTTTAGGAGACATTATTGCTACTTAGGTGGCAGAGAATGAGTCCTAAAGAACTGCTAAAAAGGACAACAGATGAAATGATGTGGTAAGTCATGACTCAAGAGTAATATGGTGTGGGAGGTCCTTCTGTCTATGCGTTGCTTTTATTGGTTAATGAATAAAGAACTGCTTTGAGCCTAGGCAGGGAAGAAGAGAACTAGGCAGGGAAAGCTAGGCTGTGTGCTAGGAGAAAGAGGGTGGAGTCAAAGAGAGAAACCATGGAGCCACTGGAGACAGACATGCTGAAACTTTGCTAGTAGTCCACAACCTTGTGGTGATGCACAGATTACTTGAAATAGGTTAAATTAAGATGTAAGAGTTAGCCAATAAGAAGTTAGAGCTAATGGGCCAAGCAGTGTTTTAATTAATACAGTTTCTGTGTGATTATTTCAGGTCTAAGCTAGCCAGGCGGCCGGGAAGAACAAGTGGCCTCCTTCCAATAGTAGAGGTTTATGTAGCTCCCTAGAAATGAAATATAGATGACCTTTATTTGATAGACTACATAAGCTTGATTGTATCAATACAGATCTTATACTGTACTCAAACTTTCCATACAAGATAATCTAGAAAAAAAGAATTCTGAATTCTAGCTTGGAAAGGTGAGAGACATAATTTAGTAAATTCTTCAACCATGTAAAAGCTGTTCAAAAGATGCTGTAGAAGACACAATATCTCAGACCTGCTATCAGTGCAATAAAAATGTTTCTTCAAGTTAATTACAGAATTCTATGGAGAGCTGTTCTCTGGGCCACTGTGTATAGACACAATGGCTGTGCATTTTCAACATGGTTTCTCAGCTGTGCTGTGACATAAATGGCTCCATGGACTTCCACACTTTGGAAGTCTTTAAGATACTCTTTGCATTTACAGTATTAATTTATTAATCACAAAAGTATATCGAATGCTCACCATGTTTACTATCATGAAACAGGGTAGCTGAGATTCACAGTATGTGCTCTGTGGTCTGCAAAACATGGGTTTGACTTTAATATTAGTTGTGAGGCCATGAACTAACTAGCAACACTTGACAATCCCATTTTCTTTTCAGTAAAGTAGAGGCTCAATACTTACCTTATCATGTCATTTTTGTCCCATGGGAAGGAACAGGAAATAGCAATAATTACGATCCACAAGCATCATTGTCTCTAATCTCCATGGCACCCTTTAAATTTTAATTCTAACATATGGGGAAACTGAGGTTCAGGTAACAAAGAACATGCCAAAATTATGATAATGTGGAAAAGGATGGATTCACACCCCCATTTTGGAGCCTATGCTTATTCTACAAAAGCAAAAATAAGTTGATTTTTCATGCATCTCCAAGAAGGAATCTCCAATTGAAAGTCTGTTTCTTCCAAGCCGTTCTTTATGTCCAGCATAAATATTAATGCAGCTCCCATCTGTCATCATGTAAAAACACGTGGTCAAATTTATTTTAGCAAATGAAGAAAATCACTTTTTGTTTGGTATGGTGTGATGTGTGTTATACTTGCTTTTGACTACCCAGTCCATTTCTGCATTGGTTACCTAGGGAACTAGCATATAGCATTGGTAATTAAAAAGAGAGAGAGAGATGTAAGTTCAAAGTGGTTAGAATTGTTGGCTGAATTTCAAGTGGTGACCTCTGTATTGACTGGAAAGAAATGTAATTTCGCTTTCTGTATAGAAATAGCATTAAAGGTGGGAAAAATTAGAGAAGCTGAGAAGAATTGGTAGAAAATAAGAATCATCCAAGTTGCAGATTTTCTTCCTGCAGTTCAGTATGTTTATCTTAGAGTTTATAATTTGTACCTAATTTTTACTGCTTCTGGATGAGTTTTATGTATTTATAAGTAGGAATACATTCTGTGTGTTGTGTTATAGAAAATATATAAACACTAATGATTTTAGGCTTTATTTCGGAATGGAGCTATATAAAGTTATTGTCCCAACACTTATCTTTTTTTAAAAGAATTTTTGGCCTACTTTGATGATTCAAAACTCTCACAGTATACAGATTATTGTAGGAAAAATGGAAATTTAAAAATCACTCTAGAGTCCCGTTTTTTTTTTAGGAAATAGAACTTGTAAAGACAAAGTCCTGACAGAGGGATCCAGCCTGAGATGAGATGGGATTCGGGGAACTAAATGAATGAACTAAAGCATCACTTGCATTAGAAATCTGAGGCTTATATGTACCACAGGTGCTGGCTTCAAAAATGTGGGGTTCAGTAGACTCAGAGGTTATGAGCTTAGGTTGCCATTGAATGAGAACAAAGTTGAATGATGTTTTCATTTTACTCCAATGATGGAACATGATTTAAATTTGTGTTTCTTAAAATATGGACCCACAAGAGATTTTTATGCATGTATGGCAGTCTGGAGTTTAGGTTGGTGTGCACAGTATGTGCAACTATAGAAGTGTTACTTAATAAACAGGGATTGTCAGTCTCATGGTATGAGTCTGAAACACCACAATAGGTGGACTGGGTGCATCCAAAGAGGTGTTTTCTAAAGCACCAGGATTTAGGACTGAATGTTGGACAGGAAGTTCTTGAGGACAATGAACCAAGCTAGGCTGATTGGACCTAACCCCATGTTGGTCCCATGGGTTCATTGCCTGTGAGAATAAAAGTTAGGGTTAGGGTTAGGGTTAGGATTAGGGTTAGGGTTAGGTTAGGGTTAGGGTCAGGGCCAAACACCTTATGGCAGGACAAAAGAAGGGAGCATTTCAGGAAAAGTAGACTACAGATGAGTCACTATGAAAAGATGATTCCAATGTTTCACAGATCTTTTTGACATGTTCTCTTCAGATATCTAAGAGTCTCTTTTTTTGGACGTCTGTTTTGTTGAGCTTTTATCCTAGCAAACCTAGTAAAGCCATGCTGGTGCCTTGGTTTAGAAACAAAGCCACTAATGTTTTGAGAGGTCTTCCTAACATTCACCATAAATGTTTTTCTCTGAGGGATGGTGAGCCACTGCTTGTATTATGTAGAAGATAATTTAGACATTTAGACAGAAAATAAAAACTGGTTTTCAAAGGAAGTTCCTTGGAAGGCAAAACATCTCTACACAGAAGAAGATAATGACAAGTGACGGCCAATGCCCAGACTAAGCAAATGCCAATAGCTGGCCAACTTAGCTTTCAAACTTGATTGGATCAGGAAACATCTCAGGAATTCGTGACGCCCATCTTTGTGTGTATCAGGGATGGTATTTCCCCAAGGGATAAATGAGAAGGAAAGACATACCCTGAATGTGGGCAGTACCATCCCTCAGACCAGGGGCTTGGATTGAATAAAAATTGGAAAAGGAGAAAACCAGCAGAACATTAGCTATTGCTTTCTGTCATCATTAGGGGCATAATGCTTATTTAGCAGTGAGGTAAAAAGCTCATGGTACATATATTTATCATGACATTGCTTTTAGTAGTTCCTGATTCCAGCTGGAAATACCAGCAAGTTAGTGAAAGACTAGATAAGTTTGCTGGGCAGGTGTCCCCTGCATCAGTGCCCTGAGCTGACAGCTTCCCATAATTTGCATCAACTTGTCTCCTTTGACTGATAGGAATGATGGAGCTTTTTAATGCACTGAACATAATAAGGTCTTTGGCATAATGGAGTTGTATATAAATGTAGACAAGCTGCCTACACTTAAAAATACTTCACTTTCCAAGTGGAGAAAAGTACAGTTAATGGCAAATTTATACAAATAAATCACTCCACAGCATTTGCTGAACTATGAATACACAGTTCTTTTGGAACAAATACAAAGAAACTAAAACTGTTTACATAGATGTGGAAATTCTTCACATTTGAAAAGCGTGATTAAGGACAATCAAATATTCATAGGGTCTCCTTTTCAACAGAGCTGACTTAAAGATATTTCTCCCTGCAATAGACTATATGTAATTGTGGTAAGGCAGAAAAGCCTACTTCTTTGACCCCTACAACAGGTGTGAAGGCCACTGCTCTGCCCAAGGACAGCACACTCCCAACCTTATTCTGAGAGAATTACTGATAGACCAGCAATCTCCTTGAAGTACTCAATTGTTAGACTTAGAAGAGCAGGCATGCATAGTTCTTAAGTAAATGGTTTATAACTGAGTTATAATTACATATGGTATCCTTTGATTGTCTAAGGGGTATGGCATAGGAGAATAAAATGTGTCTTTGAATTAGTGGCCAAGGAGAGAAAAATCTTCAAATGGTAACTTCAATATTTGTATATGCATGTTTCTGCAAATCTATAAAGTGTATTTATTTGTCTATTTATGTCTATTTTTGGAATTTTATGACTTTGTAAATTATTTCTTTCTACACCTGTAGAGTCCTTGTAATTTGGGAGCTAGTTTAACATTTTCATTCCCTATTTTCTTGGATAAATTGCATGCAGTAATGACATTAGTAAGCTTTTATTATATATTAAAGGCCCACCCTATGAACTAAGGTGTTAAAATATGTTTCGCGTGTAATAGAAATTCTAGAGATGGATTAGAACCAGCAACTGCAGATTGTCACTTGTACAGATGTGTGTGTCCCATGAGTAGCGATAAATGGCCTATGTAACTTGCTACCTATCTGTAGCTGTACTTAGCAGTCATTTGGTGTTTAAGACCTCAAGACAAAAAGCGAGCCCAAGGAGACAGGAAAACCAAAACTTGACCTTTGAAAGATCAAAGTATAGGTAAAGAATGGGAGCAATTGGCAGCCAAGGGAACATGAGCATAGGCAGGGATGTGGTGTTTAGCATGAGTGGTGAAAGCTGATATAATTTGATGGTGTGTTATCACACAGTATTCAGTCACCACAGTGCATGCAGTGAATATGTTCAACTTATATTTGACAAGTATTTCGGGGAAAAAGCATAAAGGTTGGAAATCAAAGAATGTTAGCAAATGCAAAAAAATGTAAAATAAAAAGGGAGATTGGAGATTGTTTGCCCATAGTACAAGCCTAGAACTTTGTGGTCTGGGATTTGGTTTTTACTTTAACTGTGAAAGAAAAGTCTTGAGAAGTTTTAAGTGGGAATGAGGCTATCATATGTATATTAAAAAAGGATCAGCTTGACTGTTAGGAAGTAAATGGATGTTGGCAAGACAAGAATATAGAAGAGGTGATACTTGGTTATCACCAGAGAGGTAGGTGTTAGAGTCTTAATTGTGATGGTGGTGTAGGGAGGGAGAGAAGTGAACATGACACACACACACGTATAAGTGTATGTGTGTGTGTGTATGATGGGCAGACAATATGGTATATAAGGGAAGAAAAGTTAAAGAAAATATCCATGTCTTTGGCTTATACTGTAGATAGATGATCCTCTTATCCTTGACATGGCAAAGGCATGTGGACTTTTCTCCTTTGTATTTAAACATTGCAAGTGTTTTTGCCTTGCAATTAAACTCTATATAATAGGTGAAAGGCAACTGGAAAAGCTGTGAGAAACAAGCTGTTTATTTTGTGCATTGGTATTTTATCGATAAGACTGACAGGTAGAAAACAAACCAAAAACCAAAAACCAAAACAAAAAAAAACAAAAAAGCTGGGTGGTGATGGCACACACCTTTAATCACAGCACTCTAGAGCAGAGGCAGGTGGATCTCTGTGAGTTCGAGGCCAGACTGGTCGACAGAGCGAGTTCCAGGACAGGCTCTAATGCTACACAGAGAAACTCTTTCTAGAAAAACAACAATCAAACAAACAAAAGGCCCACAGGTAGTATTTAATGAGGATTTACATGTTTTTGAAACTTTTAAATGAACATAATATTATAAAAATGTAAGTGACTGGATAAAGGTTCTATGGTGATATTTAAGATATTCATCAGTCTGACTACAGGGNNCTATTGCTTAGGGTCTTAGCTGGGGTCATCTTTGTGGATTCCTGGGAATTTCACTAGTGCCAGATTTTTTGCTAGACCCATAATGGCTCCCTCAATCAAAATATCTCTTTTCTTGCCCTCATCCCTGGAAACAGAGTTAGAAACCCACATCGGAGCACTGGACTGAGCTTCCAAAGTCTAGTTGAAGAGTGGGAGGAGTGAGAATATGAGCAAAGAGGTCAAGACAATGATGGGGACACCTGCTGAAACAGTTTACCTGAGCTAATACCACCAACTCCAGCCAGATAGGGAAGGAACCAGCACAGGTTCAAACTAGTCCCTCTGAATGTGGGTGACAGTTGTATGGCTGGGGCAGGCTGCAGGGCAACTGGCAGTGGCGCTAGGATTTATCTCTACTGCTTGTGCTGGCTTTTTTGGTAACCTGTTCTTTTTGGATAGAAACCTTGCTCAGTCTAGATGAGTATGGATGACCTTGGACCTTCCCCAAAGCAATGTACCTTACCCTCTCTGAGGAGTGGGTACGGAGTGGGGTCGGGGGATAGGTGGAGGAAATGGGAGAAGTGGAGGGAATGGGAACTGGGATTGGTATGTAAAATAAAAAAAAGATTGTTTTCTTTTTTAAAAAAAATTAAATAAATTAAAAAATTAAGTGACAAAAGAAAAAAATATCCTGAGAAAATGGTCCAATAAGTGAAACTGATGAAGAGAAGGGTTAATGCCATTAATTCATAAGGGACTCTTATGCATCAACATAGAAATGGATTTGGCAAACACCTGGCTGAGAAAATGTACAAAGAAGATGAAAAGGCAATTCACAGAAGAAAAGATCAATAATGTAAGAGAAAGCTCCAGCATGTGAATAAGTCAAACCCCTCAATACTCAAATGATAAGAAACTGCTTTGTCTCTGAGCAGACTCTACAGCTTGGATACATGAGTTTTTTAGGTCTCCCTCTAACTCTCACTGGCTGAGTAACTGGGCAAGCAAGCTAATCCTTCTTTACTCCAGTTCCCTTCTTAGTGAAAAAGCAGTCACAGCAGTAACCCATAAGATCACATTGAATATTAAGTGGGTGTTGCTTTATGGGACTCACTTAGAAAAGCTTGGAGGATACAGTAATTGTGAGGAACTTAGAGATGGTTTCCATTTCTCTTTAGTGTCTATGCCATTGTCAGTTGTTTATAAAGTAGCAATATATGCTGACCTTATGTCTTTAATCTATAAGATAATATAATTGAATGTCTTTTCTGTTCAGAGTAAGTATGCAGATTTTATGCAAACGAAAACCAAAAACACTGCTCCTGAATCCCAAGAAATTCCACATGCTTTTCCTCACACTGTCCAGTTAGGACACATTCAGCTTTTTATTGTCTTGGTGGTTGCCAGTTTGTGTCTCTTACCTCATTCCGTTATTCTCCTATTTAGCCCTGTCTTGTACTAAGCCTTCCTTTTGCTGTCCATCCTTGATGTTGATGCTCAAAACGTACAATTTAATGCCTTAATTGCATGGATAAGAGTTTAGAGATGGCAAAGCAGCTAGGTAGAGCTAGTGTCTGAGTACAACTCCTACAGGAGGAGAATGCAGTCATCTCAGTAAACCAGACATTGTCAAAGCTGTCACATCAGTACTCATGTTATGTATAGAGCTTTAAATTTTTCTTTATCTTTAATATTAAAAATTGCCTTATAAACCACTAAATATCTTTCCATGGCTATGAAATATTTTAGGTACAAATACAGTATGCTACTTTTGTGTACGTGTGCTAAAGGTAGGCCCTTTGGGATTGGATAGCTTACAGAGGGCGCATCCCTGGAGAAAATTGTTTCTCACTCCCCCAGGAACCATTAATTGCCTGTAGTTCTATATCTAAGGTTGGGGCTCTGTGAGATTTCACCCATCTGTGATAGCATGCCAACTAATATTGTCATTCAGGTCTTGTTTAGGTTACCATATATATTGCTGACATAGCATGGCTATAGCTTACCTATCGTATATAGAAGACACTGTCTTGCAGCAGATGGTCTAGTCCTCTGGTTCATACATCTGTCTGCCCCTTCTTCCATGGGTTGTGCTGTAGATGTATCAGTAAAGACTGGGCACCCCACCAACAAATGTTTGCTGAATTTGACCAGTTGTGGTTATCTGTGATGATCTCTGTCTGCTGAAAAAATAATCTTTGTTCATGAGGGTTGGAAGCTACAATTATCTGTGAGTAGGATAAGTATTTAGAGTGCAATTAGGGATCATAATGGTTTAGGAAGGTGTCAGTAGTAGGTTCTCCTCTAAAATGCGTGACCTTACTGGCATGCTAGGGCTTTTGAGACTGATTATCAAATTTACTGTCAGTATTTTCACACTAATTTATTCCATAACTAGGAAAATTTATAGATTAGTGTGAAACACAGAGTTCATAAATATTCTTTTGAGATACAACGTGCATGAAATCCACAGATACTAACTTCTCGGTTTGATATCACAAATATCAACAGCTCATTTCCATGTTATAATAATTGTATATATCCATGTGTCTTAGGGTTTCTGTTGCTATGAAGAGATGCCATGACCATGATAACTCTTATAAAGAGAAACATTTATTTGGGGTGTCTTTCTTACAGTTCAGAGTTATAGTTGATTATCATGATACAACATTGTGGCATGCTGGCAGATGTGGTGCTGGAACAGGAGTTGAGAGTTCTTATATTTTCTTTCACAGGAAACAGAAAGTGGTTCTTCTCACTGGGTGTAGCTTGAGCAAAAAGGAAATCTCAAAGCCCAACTTTGACACACAGTGACACACTTCATCCAATAAGGCTACACTTCCGAATAGTGCCATTCCCTTTGGGGACCATTTTCTTTCAAACCACCACACCATGTAATTGCTGCTCAGAAATATATGGGGCATTTCCATTATCCAGAAAGTTATCATGTGCTGATTTTCAACCACTGTTACACACAGGCTACCATTTTCTTTCTAATTGCTTATTTGGGGACTTAATAAAGAGAGAATTGCACAGTTCTTGACTTCTTGTTTTGAAATCCGTGTGTATTATTAAAAATATCAATAATGATGAGAAGTATGAAGTTACTACATCAAAATAAAACCTTTCACTTCTTTATACATATTTGGGTTATTTCCAATTTGGGGGTTATTATGAAAATGACATTGTGGGCATATGGTTTTCATTTCATTTCTCTTGGGTAACAATCTTAGGGTAGGGTTGCTGGGTCACTGGGTAGATGCACATTTGAGTGTCACCAACAGATTCTTGGCTATGTACAATGTTTGTACAACTTAAAGCTCCCACCAACAGTGCATGTGCATGAAAGTTGCAGTGGCCTGACATCTTGCAAACACTTGACATCGTCAGTCTGAGTTTTAACCATTTTAATGGTGAGTAGTGTTGATTTGCATTTTCCGCACAGCTGATGGTGGTGAGCTGCTTTCTGTGTCCTAATGGAATGTTGACACAACTTTTGTAAAAGGTTTGCTCAAGATTTTTCTTGTTCAAATTCAGTTTTGTTTTTATTTTCCATCTGTAGATCTTCCATGTAAATTCTAGATACAAGTTCTTATTAGTGTATATGTTGTGTATACTTTCTCCCAGAAAGCATTTTTATCAACAGACATTTAAATTAGGATAAAGCACACTATATCATGTTTTTTCTGGTTATTGTATAAAATAATATGTTTATTATGTATTATAAGAAATTTTTTCATACCACATGGTCACTTCTCTTTTCTATTTGGAACTTTATCAATCCGAGTTTCCAGTGTAGTTTATGATTCACATTAAATTAATTATCATTGTAGTGATTGGTGCCAAGTTTAATTAATTATTGATTTACACATATTTCTAACATTTTGGTTAAATAATTTTAGTTTTTTCAAACTGATAAGTAAAACAATATTTTATTTTTTATATATTGATGGACTATCTTGTTTGAATGCTTTCTGATTTCCATGTTGCTACAACTTTGAGTTAGAGATATTAGTATTACATTGTAAGAGGGCTAAGTTATGATGATTGTTTTCTTATTTTGTAGAGGTGAAGTTAGTATGACTGATATAAGGATGCCAATGTCAATTACATTATAGGAGATTCAGAATTGTCAGCAGCTGTCAGAGACTTTAAATGAGTAAGGATTTAAACAGACTCTGGAAGCATTCAAATGACCATGTTTGGGGCTAAGGAGATGGGTCAGTGGGTAAAGTACTTGTGCAAACATGAAAACTCAAGTTTCTGGACATGGCAGTGCTTGCCTGTAATCCTGGCTGTAGGGAACAGAGACAGGTGGATCCTGGAGGAGGCTTTATTAACCCACCAATCTAGCAGGCTCAGTGAGAGACTCTGTCTCAAAAAATAATGTGAAAAGATTTCCTGGCCTTCACAATTAAATAGGGGTGAGCACACTTATATACACATATGAATATGTGCATCTCTCTCTCACACACACAAGAGCACACATAAGCACACACACACACATCCTCTCCTACAAACACACACACACATACACACACAAAGAGATAGATAGATAGATGATAGATAGATAGGTAGATAGATAGATAGATAGATATAGATAGAGAACCACATTTGTAATCATGTTGCTCAGTTATGAAAGAAGTTAAAACAGGTAAGGACAAATGACACCAAAGGCTTATATTCCTATTACAACAGATCTGCAAAGCTATACTTGCTAGAGAAAAAGTAGCAACTTGACTGTACTTAGGATAAAGGCATCAAAGAAGCTTAGGTCCCTTTGTAAAACAAAATTTGCACTTTTATCCTTATTTATTCCTATGATCTACAAAAATAAGAGCCTTCTACTTGATGTCAAAGCCTGAGACTCTCAGAAAAGGGTAAGTCTTGACACTACTGAATATTTCAGGGATTGTATTATACATAGATGGGCTACAATTCTAAGGAGAGGTAAAATATTCACATTCATTTTGGAGGGTTAATGTCTGAGAAAAATGGCTTTATGAGCAATTATACTAGTTCTGATAAAGAATGCATTTACACTCTTCTAATAATACAATTTCTACCATTCTTTATGACACATAAATCCTTTCCACATACTTCCAGCTCTTTGGCTTCAGAATGTTCAATAAAAGCTGTAAAATGAGCTCTAATCTCCTGTCCTCTGACTTTTTTTTGTTTGTATTAGTAGATGCCTTTCCATGACCTCTAGTAATGTTCTGTTCTTTGGACTGAGAATCTAAGCAATTGTTCTTCTATTCTCTCTCCTGTCTTTTCTGTCAAATGCTAGTGGTAATTGTTTACTAACTTAAACACATTTCCTACATACAGGCTATGAAGCAATTTGCGTTTTGTAACTCACATCTTAGTTTCTTATTTTCTATTTGATGCGAACAAAAGCAAGGCTTCAATACAACGGCAAATAATTGCCACAAGGAAAGCATTGTCATAATTTCTCCCAAGGAGCCCTATTCTTGTTGAATTTTTTTTAAAATAATTTTTTCAGCATATTTTTCTTAAATGATTTAGCTTTCACCTTTTCAGTATTTTATGTGACTAAGAAGATATTTGATGTCCTGACTAGAGTTCTGATAATATTTGTGACAATAGTCCTGTTAAAACACATGGAATGCATGCTCACTCATCATGGAACCTGGAAAGCCACTGTCCCCTCAAAACTCTTTCTACTTTGGAAGTAGCTGAAATTTTGAAACACTGGTGAGAATACTCCTCGGGGCAATCATTTTAGATCTCCAGGGAGCAATATTGGATGATGGTACATGCAGCTACCTGGACAACACTTCCCTGCAAGAGCACTCTAATAATCCCTACCTAAAAGCCTCTGTGCAATCCTGATTCACGTCCCAGCTTTACTGTGGTTATGTCCTGGCATCTAAAAGAGATGCTGTGTCTTGAATACAAACCACTGGAGACCTAAATGCTCTGACTTGGTGCTTTTTGACAGGAGAAAAAAAGCCAATAAACCAACCCGAAAAATGGTGTAATCAGGAGCAGCGCATAATTAAAAGCCATCTGCATGCCTTGTATGCCCCTTTCTGTATGTGAAATAGGACCCACACTATGCGAGTCCTTAAAGGCTCCTTTCAGAAATCTCCAATCCTTATTGAGACTTTACCCTGCAGAGCAGAGAACAAGACAGACCAACACATTCATGATCAGCTCCTTCCCACTTCTTATTTTCTCATAAGATGTGTGAGCAATTTACAGCCGAATTAACATAATGTCTTGCCCCTACACTGGACATGTTTATTGTAGATTTAAAAAATATTCTAAAATTCATGTCAGAAATAAGTCGGAGGAGTTAACAAAATAGCCGTTGTGTGTGTGCACGAATACTACAGTATAAAGTTCTCTCTGGATTCCAGCAGGGCCTGTGTCCTCCACCCACAGACAAATTCTGACTCTTAGCCTTCAGATTCCAAACTTGATTTTTTAAATTAGGAATCTTACTTATTTAATAAAAGGCAAATTATTTTAGACCAACTTTGGGTTCATAGCAAAAACCGAGAGGAAGGCACGAGGATCCTACATGTGCTTTCTGACCCCACTCTTCCTTATGAGATGAGCCTGATTTCTAAACACACATTAAATGCGTTCCTGGCTGGAAGACATGTGGTCAAGAAGTCCGTCATTCATGCCCATAGCAGCTCTGACTCACAACAAGGGGGTGTTCCTTTGAACACCACTCTGATGTGAGGGCTTGCAGGAGAGAGTGTGAGTTCAGGGGGCAGTTGTAGACTATGGTTACATCTTCCACAGTTCCTGAGCACCGTGTGTTCCAGTGGTCTGGGGTACTGTAAAGGGGAGCTGGGGCTGTTACAGCAGAGATGACAGCTTTGCGTGATGCTTTTAGGGGTCCCTTCCAATTTTTAGACTCTAAGAGAGTTTTCCTTTTTAGAATGTTGTATGTCAACAGTCTGTGAGAATATGTCGACTTTGACATAAACAGATATAAGACTATTCAAACCCTGGAATTTTAAAGTAGCGTATCTGTACAATTTAAGTGACTTCTGTATGTGTCCTTAATGTGTCCCATGACACAGATGCCTGTGTCTTGATATTTCAAGGATAGCTTCTGATGTTAGAGATAATACTAATACTCCAAATAGTATGTGCAGGTTGAGATACAAATGAGTCTTACTCTAAAATGTATCCATTCCAAATTCCCATAGGTCTGGAGATAGCAAGCATCTTTTATTAGAATTTTTCTCATATACCCAGTGACTCCTTGGATTTTCTGGTTTCTGACTCGTCATTTCTGGTTGGTTTTGTCACTCACAAATATAGCCAGAAATCAGTTTTTTTTTGAAGTTAGATGTCTTGGTAACCCAGAACATTATCCTAGGTGTTCTTGCCATAGGCTCTTAAGCCTTCACAGAGTCGCTAGGTACCAGTGTACATTAGATGTCACCAAGGGCTGCAGTACTTGAAATGTTCCAAACTTCTTTGGAGTTCAGAGTTTTTCTAGTGTTTTTAGGTTAAATTTGTTTCTCTGATTAGCTTACCCATGAACAAGGTTACCTTTGTTTATTTGTTTGTTTTGTTTTTACACATCTTTGTTGGTGTTTTTAAAAATATTTTTATGCAAAATATTCTGATTATTGTTTTCCCTCCCCCAGCTCCTCCCAGCTCTTCTCCTCTTCTCCCTCCCAAATCCATACCCTTTCTTTCTCTTTCTCATTAGAAACAGTCATCTAAAGAAAAATAAATTAGAATAAAATAAATCAAACAAGCAGGTGGTGTCATACACTTGAGAGGCAGAGGCAGACGGATCTCTGTGAGTTCGAGGCCAGCCTTGACTACAGATTGAGTTCCAGGACAGCCAGGCTACATACCCAAGAAACCCTGTCTTGAAAAACAAAATCCAAACAAACAAGCAAGAATAGGATTAAAAAAATCCCTAAACAAACAGTAAAAAAGGGACACAAAGAAAAAGCACAAGAAACACAGAGATACAAAGACATATATACATGTATACAAAGATACAAAGAGCACTGTACACACAGAAATCTCATAAAAAATCAGAAACCATATTATATAAGCAAAAAAATCCCAGACAAAGCATTATGAAACAAACAAACAAACAAAACTCCCAAAATACCACTGAGTTTGTTTTTTTACTGGCCAGCTGCTGCTTGGCATGGGATGTACCCATCAGTACAGTTTGTATACCCAGTGATATACTGCGGGAATAAACTAATTTTTTCTTTGCGAGTAGTTATCAACTGAAGATAACTTCTGGTTAGAGATGGGAACTTGTGTCCATGTTCCCTCTTGTCATTGGTACCTCATCTGGGTAAGAACTGTGCAGTTCTGTGCATGCTGCCATAGTCTCTGTGAGCTCCTGTGTGCATCAGTCCTGTTGTGTCCGGAAGGCCTGTTTCCTTGGTGTCTTCAATCCTCATTGGCTCTTATAATCATTCAACTTCCTCTTTTGCAGAGTCCTGGAGGGGAATCCTGAGGGGAGAGATTTATGGAAATATCCTACTTAGAATTGGGTGTTCCAAGGTCTCTGACTTTTTGAACATTGTCTGTAGTGATTAGGCGAGCAGGCCTACTTTTCGTCCAGCCCAGCTCCTGCA
>LOJH01029404.1:0-17435 GCA_001685095.1 Ellobius talpinus
GAGGCTAGGGAGGGGGCTTATCTCTGGAGGCCAGATGCATGACTCATGACAAACTCTACCTTGTTCATCCCTGACTATGCCCTTCTGGCCTGGGACAAGCCCTGACTTAAGCCTTGTAATATGGCATTATTACTGTTAGCATTAAAAAGGGGGTATTTCTTTCTTTTCCTCTTCAACAGTTACTATCATATCTGGGTGAATTCCATGCTTCTCCTAGCCAAGACTACATTGTTTTCTCCGGCTCTGAATCTAGGTAATAAGCACCTATATTTTCCAAAGCTTCTTGAGTGATTGTTCAGCAATCAGAATACTCAGCATCAGTCTTTAGGACAATCTAGGATCACTGACCTGAGCCCTAGAGAGAGGCTTTGCAAACTGAAGTTCTCAGAACAACAGCACTTACTAGAAAACGATAGAAAGTAAGGACCCCAAATACATCCTCATTTTTTCTGATTCACAATTTAATGATCTCATCAAATCAACACAGTAAAACTAAGAGAGCAGGATAGCTTTAGGGTCTGTTTTGTTAAGTGTGGTCCAGATGCTCCAGGCCACCCATGTGTTAGCAACTGCTTAGAACTGTCAGCTGGTTGTTGACTCTCCCCGGGACTTACCCTGGAGATTCCAGCTACAATAATAGGCCCAAGGATCTGTATCTCTGATTTGCCCCTGACCACAGAAACTATCCAACTATCCGAGCTGGTTTCATGGGCCATGTTCATTCCCAGGATGAAAGGAGCTATTGAGATTAGCAAGTCTGGCACACAGACCCATGGCCTGACACACTGCAGATATAATTAGAGGAACTATAAAATCTAAAGGAACTGGGGTAAACAAGAAACCCTCATATTCTGTTGAGTGAAATTTAAATTGGCATAGTCAGGATGGAAGACTTCATAAAAGTTTTTCAGGAAAACTAACAAATTTCAGTATGGCCCAGGAACCAAACCAAGTATCTTACCCCAAAAGGCTTGAAATCAGAATATAAATGATGCACCTTGATCATTCAGAACCTAAGAGCTTATCAGATGATCATATGATGAAAGTCTTTTGCATTATGCATATATATATACATATATTTATATTTATAAAATATATTCATATATTTATATATCTATATATGCATAATGCAAAAATTGGCTTTTAATGAAAGTTTTGTTCTTTCTAATATCATATGTAAAACTGAAGGACACTTTGATAGGTAAAATAATCCTAGCATGAAGAAACAATAATTGCACATGCATTTGTATATTGTGAAAGCTGCAATGATTGAACTCAAGAGAAGCAAACAGTGTAATGGCTGCCTCAGTGCTGAGGTATGAAGGAGAATGAGGACAGGATGGTGGAGGGAGACAAAACCTTAGTTAGGAAGAAGGAGCTTTTCTGTGCCATTGAGAGATACTGTGCATCCATGCAAATACAGTAACTAAGATTTCAAAATCACTGAGAGTATACTTTTAAAGGTTCTTACCATATAAAATGGTAAGTATTTGAGATGATTGATACAGTAATTAGTCTGATCTAATCGTTTCACAGGGTGTTCATAAATCATAGGATCACTTTGTGCCCTGTTAATGTAATTTGTCTGTTGACAAATAAAATAGTAAAGATCGCAAAAGAGAAGAGCAGATTCTCTGAATGCCAGCAATATTCTGAGCACTGAGGTAGCACACCTCAGTAAACTTAGAAGACAGTGCTGTTGCTTATCCTATATTTTATCCCATGATGCTCTTTGCTGATAAAGATGAGGAAATGTGACCACCGGGAATACAGATAAAGACATAAAAACACATACCAAAGCCAGATGGGAAAACCCCACCTTAAAAAAAAGAAAAAAAAGAAAAGGAAAAGAAAACTGTTATAAAAAAATCAATAAAAGGAAAACTTTTAGTAAGTGCTATAAGTGATATGATGACTTTTCCTTGAAGCAACACAATGTCTTTTGGCTTCAATCTTCTTCCATCTTTTATTTTCCTCATTTGTAAAAAGATTTACAATGGGCTCACTCCATAAGGTTAGGAGGATTAAATGAGTCAATGCGTAGAAAGCACTTAGCAGAATGAACGCCTCATAATTGTTCAATGGATGTGAGATTATTATGATAATTGCTGTTAGGCTGTAGATTTGGTCTTATAGGCAGTAAAATTTACTCATCTAAGAGTGAAAATGAAGCAAATGATTCAGTTGGATGCATTATGTGTAATAAAATATTACATTTATATAATTAGGACTAACATTTATGACTTTAGATACTGTATTAGTTTTCTATTAACATCTCACAAATTACAGAACTTCACAGCTAAAAGCACTAGCCATTTATCAAGTCATATTGTCTGTAGGGCAGAAGTCTAAGAAATGAACGGCTGGGTCCCTCACTCAAGTCTACAAGGCTGCAATTGAGTTCTGATCTTTTTTTTACAGGGTCTTGGGAAAAATCCACTTCCCACCCGACTTAGACTGTCAGCCAGGTCAGTTCCTTGGAGAAATAGCATCACTGTTCACATTTCCTGTTAATTCTCACCTACATGTCATCAGCCTTCTCTGCCATGTGACTCCATCCATCCACCTATTCATACATTCATTGACAGTAGAAAACATCTCTTGTGCTTCCGATCTCTCTTTCCAAAAGGAACCATTTGAGATTAATCAGGCTCATCCTGATCCATCTGTTTTAAGGCCATCTCTGTTGGAGTTTAATAGTGGTCTGCCAGTTCCCTTCCCAGCCATTATCTACAAGAGTACTTAGTGAATGGCAAGAGTTTTGCATAAAACAGGAGCCAGGGATCCTGGGGGTCACCTTGGTGTTCTTCCTGCCACAGATTTATTTTCTCATCCTCTTTTGCTTGGATCATAGCAAGAAGGAACAGGCAGCTAATAGGGAAGTGTGTGTCGTTATGGCATAAATACTAGGTGGAACACTAGAATTTTCCTAAGATTGATTTATTAACATTCATATATAAGATGATGGACATCATGCAATGATGGAGAACTTAATTTGCTTGGCTACTACAAGCACCTCGCATCACGTTCCACACTTGACTACATACAACAAAAATAAACATTGTGTAGCTTTGAAAAACAAGGTAGGACATTAAATGAGAGTATAAGAGTGGCCAGTATGTTATGCGCAGCTTGCAAAATAATGCCGTGCAGGGTATTTTTGAGAGAGCATCTCACAAAATTGCACAGACAGTTCTTGTACCAATTCTATAGCTCAGCTAGGGCCTGAGCATATGACCCCATCTCCCACCCCGCCTTTTCAGTTAGCTAAGATTACAGGTGACTCATTTACCTTGGCTTTCCAAGTTGCTGAGATTACTGATCTACACCTATTTTATAATTACACTTCATAGGTGGGACAGCCAGGACCCTTAGTCAACATGAACCAGGGTTGAAGTTGTTTAATGTGCTATGGTATTAAATAGTATCTAGTAAGAATCCCGAATGCAACTGGCTACTGTGTAAGTCAGTTAGCCTTTTAAATACCAATTTGGTCACCTGGGCAGGGAAGAGGTGTATGTTGCCTAACAGGGTTAATTTCAGAGTGCGATGTGTTTTATGAAGTTGACATGGTTGTGACCACCTGCCACTGCATGCAGCTTTGCAGTGTAAAGACACTGTGTCCTTCTCAGGAATTGCCACGCCGTTGAAGGAATAGAGCTTCGGAACCGAGGCCAGAGCCATATTTAAGCCCCAATTCTAGTTCCTTTAGCAGATTATTAAACATTTAGAGGTCCCATAGCCTTAGAAAGTGGAAGCAGACGGAATAAATGGCAGCATAAACACGAGCCATAGTGGGTAGCAGTACAGAGTGGATACCTGAGTACTGGTTCCTTTTAAATCACTAGGCATTTAAATAACACCTGTGTGATTGTTTCCCAAACTGAAAATCATATATTCTGCAGCTTCCCCATGGCCGTGCTTTGTTTCGTCTTTATGATGTGTATGTTGGGGCCTTGACATAATGCACATATGGAGATCAGAGGATTAACCTCTGAGGTTGGTCCTCACCTTCTACCGTGTTTGAGACAGGTGTCCTGAGCTGGCCTGTGAGTTTCAGGGTAATTTTCCTGTCTCTATATCCCGTCTCGCCATAGAAGCATCTGCACTACAATTATACAATACTGTGTCTGATTTTACAGGGTTTCTGGAGACTTGAACTCATGTCTTCACATTTAATAGCAAGCACTTTACCCACTAAACCCCCTCCCAGTGCCTTAACATTATTTAACTCAATCTTTTGTTTCCTTATCCATGAATTTACAGTTTTGATGTGCCATTTTCACTTTCTATAAAAATCATGCTAAAATAAATGCTTAGCCATTAAAATAAAAATGTACGACAAAAGTTTCCATGTGGCCTTTGTATTGGGGATGCCTACAGTAAAGAAGCAAAAGGGCACCATTTAAATACAAATGTCCCTCGGAGTCCCTGATGAAATTAGTCAAGAGCTAACTGTATTTAAGATATTTTTGTTTTTTGTTGTTTGAGTTGTGCCTCCAAGGAGAATTCATATATTTTTTTTAAATTGAGCATAAGAAATGGGGCTGGAAGGAAAAAAAAGCCTAGTGGAAATACAGTGAAAACATCCCAGCACCAGGTGTCCTTCTCAGATATCCTAACTCCAGAGTCTGTGTTTTTATAACACACGGAAAAGAAAAAGTGGTGAGGAGCCATGTGACAAGGTAGGAGCGAGAACGCAAAGAAAGAAAGGCAGAGGAAGAGTGAAAGGAGTGGAGGCTAGGAAGCAAGGCGGGGAGAAGAGGTGTGGAACCTAGCGATGCATGTGTTTACTTCACTCCATCCCTCAGCTCCTGTGGACTTTATTTTCTGTATGTGTGTACGCATACATATGTATGTATGTATGTGTGTGTGTATGCATGCCACAGCCAGAGGTCAGCCTCCACTGTCATCCCTCAAGCACCGTCCCCCTGCTCCAGTGCTCACCCAGTAGGCTAGGCTGGCCAGTCAGAAAGCCCCAGGGATTGTCCTGGCTTCCCTCGTCAGGCCTGTGCCCACCACAGTCTCTTTCAGTGGCTTCTGGGTATTGAGCTCAGTTCTTCCTGTTTCCACGGCAAGTGCTTGGCACAACGAGCTGTCCTCATCGCCCTCCTCTGGGCTTTAAATTGCAGTTCCTCCCTAGTCACTTCACCTTGACTGTTAGGTGATTGACAGCTCTCCGGCTGTTCTTTTCTGTTTGGCCTTTAGAATTCCACCGCGAATCCAGGTGCCACGGATGTGCGCTGGGTCAAAATTAGGAACAGTACAGCTTGTTCATAATCAGCACCATCCGACTCCAGCATCTGAACCATCAAGCTGGGAGCCTTAACTCTGAGACCCTGCCCTGGACCTGAAACACAGAAGCACTAATTGCATGTCGGCAGCCAAGTGAAAATGGCCTTGAACAAGAGAACGGAAGGGTTTCTTTTGACTTCCCGCTCCACGCTAAGTGGTTCTCAGGAGGTGGATTTCATACAGCCGCTTGCTTCCCCGACTAGAATTACATTTTCTATCTTTGCCATTTCCTATCCCAAGAAGCACAACCACGCTGTCTGCTCAGTACCAAGGGAAGAGCACTTTCATTCTGTATTTTAATTAGGCCCTGACATCTGGTGTGGCCCAGAGGCACTTATTTGCACACCTGCAGGCTATTGGCTGTAAAGGAGCCCAGTCTGTGCGGAGATTATATGCGCAGATGGAGTCTATGGTCATTTAATTTAATAGAGCAATTGTGTGGGCCTTGTCAAATGTTCTGCAATTGTGAAACATGGGCCCCTCTCAGCTCCAGGTACACTGGGCTGTTCCTTATGCAATGCATATTTCACCTCTCCTGCCAGACGTGGTAGAAAATGTAGTCAGTTAGAACAGACGCTTGGCAACCAAGCAATCTTGGTAACCTTTCACGGGAGCAAGGAGAATGATGGGACTCTGGGAAAGAGCAGAATTCATAAAGACAATGAGATTTGTCAAGTTTCTAAGTGATCATCTACCCTCCTGTGGTAAGCCAATGTGCTATGTGGAGCTCCAGGCTCCTCTAATGAGGACTAAGAGTGAAGCCAAAGGGACAGGCGGTGGACAGAATGTACTGTGCTTTTCCACATCTGGATGGACACCCACGGCTGAGGCTCCAGTTGGATGGAGTTGCACTTGTCACTCAAACCTCTCCCGGTACCCTGTGTAGCTTACCGTTCACTAGACATCTATGAGAAGAGTGGCTAACGGTCACAGGAAGTAGTGTGGCCAGACCCAAGGCTTCCCAAGCACATCCTTTTGGATGTTCTCAAAGCTTTGGAGCCAACCCCGCTGGCTCGCTAGAAAACAGCACTCATCAGTGTGTTCATTGGCTGTGACAGTCAGATGCTCATAGTTGACTTACTATGTAGTCTAGTTGTCTTCTGACTGCCCAGTGGGTCCTGGATAGCTCCTGCTACCTCAGGAGACAGGGTGCTTATAACAGAGTAACAAAAGACAAAGGAGAAAACTGCAGGGCATAGTACTGAAGAAATGTTGGAAGGAGTGGAAATTGCCCATGGGCTAGGAAGGTCTAGCTACTAAGACATTCATTCATGGATGGTGAGAAACTGTGGGAAATCTCTAAGGGGAAAGGAAACAGGAGGGTTTGTGGGCAGGCTTGGTTTCCATTCCTGCCTTCACTATTTTCCAACAGCGTGAAATTTACATTAGGCTTGGGGAAATGGCTCAGTGGTTAAGAGCATTACTGTTCTTCGAGATGATCTATGTGCCCGTCAGGTGGCTAACAACTGCCTGTAACTCCATCTCCAGGGACTCCAGTGGCCTCTTCTTGCCTTCTTGTGCACCTGCATTCATGTGCACATACCCACATGTATACCCATAATTCAAAATAAATCTTTTTAAAAAAACAATCTACATAAGAAAAGAAATTTACGTTAAGTGGCACAATTTGTCTAAACTTTTGTTTACTCATTTTCCCATTTAAAAACTGGGAATAATTATAATGCAACTCCTAGAGACAATCGCAATTAAAAGAAGCAATGAGTATAAAGCACTTAGCAAAATGTCACCCATGTAATAAATGTCTCGTTAGTCACAAGGCTGCTTGTGGGAACAAAGAGAATACAGATGGCAGCGAAGACAGCAGTGCTCAACATCAGAAGCCCAATATTGACTGGAAAGGAGGAAAGAGACAGCTGCAATTGTGGGGAGGAGCAGAGGCTCGAAAGGTGTGGCATTAGCTTTGGGAGAGGCAGGACACAGAGTTCAGAAAATCATAAAGAGACAAAAAAGTGCTAAGTTGGAAACATCTAGGAATAGAAAAAACAAAGTGGCTTTCCAAGAAGGCAGGGGAGTTGAGCTTCAAACGATTGTGCTCTCCCTATGAAAACACAGGTGTTTAAGGAAGTAAATGGCAAACTTACCAAATTTACCAAACGTCTACTCAGAGTGGAAAAGCAACTTTCTGTCATGATTATCTTTTTCAAGACGGTGATGCATCTGCATCGCAAGAATCCAGGATTCTGGGTTGGTTTGGTTTGTTTGTTTCTCGAAGAAATAAACAAGAGGGACCACAATCAAAAAGTAACCCTGTTACTTTTGGATTTGTGAAAATGCTTTCTCTCTACCCCTAGAAAAGAAGTGAAGTGTTCTGATTTGGTTTTGTTGTTTCTGTTTTTCTCTCAAGGTAAATAGCAGTTTGCAATCCACTTCATGGCCACAGACTTTTAATTCCAAGAGCTTTGGGGTCAAGCCTGTTTGGGTTCAAATAACAGAACCCACGTTAGATGGTACTGTGAGCTCGGGTTTGTTGCTTTAGGTCTCTGAAACACAGCCTCTTGGTTTGTCCAAAGGTATGGAAACACCCTCATTTCCTTTATAGAAAGCCTAGGTAAGCACCCAGCGCAGTGAATAACAAAACGTGGGAAGTACTCAGACAGAGGCAGCCCCCTTCACTGCACCGCCCAAAGTAGGCCTTCTTCAGATTGCTCAAGAGCTTGAGGGAAAAGGAACGCTTGAAGTTGGGCATATTGCCCTAGTGATCCTGAGAGCCTGGGGCTTCACCAAGATTAGAACCCTCTGGAAACTAATCAGGGGCAGGTGTGGAACTCCAGGTCCTGTTCACCAAGATCTAGGTAGAAGAGTGTGTGTATGAAATAGGGCCACTGTCACCCTGAGGGCAAACTGCTGCCCAGTGAGTAAAATAAAGGCTCTTATCAGCAAGTCAAACTTACCACCTGTACAAGCTACTATTTAATGTAGGATAGTGTCCTTGCTAACGTTCAGTGCAGTCAAGTCAGCACGTCGGTGTTTGCTTTTATCCTTTTTAAAGTGGCCTTCGCTGGAAAAGTAAAAGTGTTAAGATTCTAGGTCAGCTGCCGCATGTCTTTGGCTATATAATGCCAGACTATGGGAGCCTTGGTGTGCAAAGCAGAAACTTCCTGTTTCGTTGGTTGGGACAGGAGACACAGGCGTGGCACCTTTTATCCATGGTTTTGAGCATATATAGGAAGCACCTATCCAGGCATTGCTAATTTCAGGTACACCCTTCTCAATACCCAGGCTGCCCTTATAAGCATTTGTAATGAGCCAGTTATTATATGGAGCTGTTGCTTTATGGCCTAAGAGTGGCAGGGTGTTTGGGCTGTATAATTAACCTGGAAATGGGAGACTAGTCCACTCTCTTGATATTTAGAACTTGCGAGCCCTATTCGATGGATGCACAATGCGTTCCTTTGGATACCAGACACAGAACCACTCCTGCAGAGCCTGTTATGTCTACACAACGTGATCTCTGATCGTCACTGTCCAAGGTAACTTCCTGCCACTGAGAAAACGTACCTTAGATAATCAGCCTTAGTGAAGGACAGGTTGGTTTGGGCTCATGGTTTCAGAAGACTTAGTCCGTGTTCACTGGGTCCCGTTGACTTTGAGCCTGTGGTCAGATTGTACATCGTCATGGAAGTGTGTGATAAAAGAGACTGCTCACCTCATCACCGTCTGGAAACAAAGAAAAGAAAAAGAGAAGGAGCTGGACTCTCAGTAGCTGCTTCAAAGGCATGCCTTTGGCGACCAGGCTTTCTTCTTCTTCCAGGTCTTGTGGCCTAAATGTTCCACCACCTCACGATAATGCTGTAGGCTCGCAGTCAAGGCTTGAATACATTGTCCTAGCGGGGACCTTCAAGATTACAAGTGAAGCATTGGAAAAGTCCAGATTGAGAAAGGCCTTGGATGGAAGTTCATGCCTTGCTGAGTTCAATAAATTAGCATGTGAGGCAAACAGAACTCATAAAAACAAACTACGCATTCAGTGAAATAAATGATTATAGATGTACCATTCGTGACGGACACAACTGTTTTCTGGATTGGAGGCCAGAATTAGTTATTGTGCTTATTTGTGTGCTCCCTTTGTGACACTGTTAAGGGACTGACACGTTATTTAGATTGTGGACTGCCACTCAGGAGTGGTTCTGAAGAAATTACAATACAGATGGATCTACCAGACAGATATCCAGCAAAGCCAGCTTTATCATGCAGAGTATGGAATAGTTAATGTTGGCTGTGCCTAGAAGTCTATTTAAAGCCAGATAACAAGGCAAATTGAAAGAAAATAATTAGGGATTTAAAGGGCCCCCAAAAGGCTTCTTTTAGAGGTCTTAGAATTGTAATTTTTATGATTCAAAAGGAAATCTAATGATTGTCTAATTATTTATTATGGATTGGGCTGCTGCTTTGATGACTATAATAGAATTGAATGTTTTTACCCCCAGGGTACTAAGTCCAGCTTAAAATCCTTAGGGATTTCCCCCAAGAAACTCAGGCACAATAGCTAACAGGAAAAATAGGTGGAAATGGTTACATTATTAATACCTGTGAGAATGTCATAAATATCTGATAAGAATCAAAATAATTAGATCGAGTCACAAGATTTCCTGAAACCTTAATTATTATTCTTACTTGTATACTCACACATACATGTGTTTCCCTTCCCCACTGCATGTGCATGTCTGTCTGTCTACTTGCTTGCCTGCCTGTCTGTCGTCTTGTAAATCTTGACCCCATGATGTTAAGATATCCTAGAAGACAAACAGGAATAATTCAGCCCCAAGGGAACCCAAATCCACTCACTTACCTGGGACCACTAAATCTGAAAGGGACTAGTCATTTTCCCTAGTGGCCACCAACCCTGCTTCTAATGAATGATCTTACCACAGAAAGTACACACAAGAGATGAATGCTTTTGAAGGTACAGTGGCCTTGCCTTCTGGTGACCTCTGTATCAGTGTTTTGATAAAGAAAACAATTTCTCTTCCTTTGCACAGAAATAATGACAATGGATAAGCAAAATAACAG
Source organism: Ellobius talpinus (assembly GCA_001685095.1). Lineage (NCBI taxonomy): Eukaryota > Metazoa > Chordata > Mammalia > Rodentia > Cricetidae > Ellobius > Ellobius talpinus. Next base: position 10,327 of record LOJH01029404.1, read on the forward strand.
ATGTGTTCGGCCTCTAAATTTAGCAACCATATCTGCTATGCTTGAAGCATACACCATATACCATTTATTGAGCAGATTATGTGTGCATTACCTCTTTAACCATCATTGAACCCTGTAGTGTTGGTATCACTATATAGGATTACAGATAGGAAACCTGAGGTTAGCCAAGCATGGTGGTGCACACCTTTAATCCCATCACTAGAGGAGGAAGAGGCAGGTGGATCTCTGAGATCGAGGCCAGTCTGGTCTACAAAGCCTGTCTTGAAACGCAAATGTAAACAAATAAAAGAAAGCTGAGGCTTAGAAAGGCCAGGTATTACAGCAGCGACACACTAAGTGTTGTAATGCCGACTGTGATGGAGAGCCACCTGCTGTTGGTTTGTAATAGAAAGTTCGCTTCACCGCCAATCCAACCCTAAGCAAATGATACTATCCCTGATCATTCTTACCACAATTTAGTACTTTGTCTTATTGAAAATGTCACTTTATGACCCACTACACCAATTACTTAGTTTACCTAATGGTTTATTTGTTGTGTTGTGCTTTGTTTGTTAGGTTATTTTTTTTATGGTGATTCTGCCCAAGTGAGCATTTGGCAATGTCTAGAGACATTTTGACCCACTTCGCTTGGACCTACTGTGCTGATATCTAGAGAATGAAGGCCAGGCATGCTGCTAAACATCCTGAAGTATCCAGGAGAGCCCCCACTTCAAGAATTACACAGCCTAAGATGTTCGCAGTGCTGACACTGAGAAATCCTGTGCCCTAGCCCCACAAAGAAGATTAGATTACATTCTCTGCTAGTCGAGATGTCTGTAGAAAACAACAAGGGCACATCTAATCTTTCTACCCTATTCATGTCTACCCTACACTTGCTCACCCTATCCCTGCCTCACTGTCTCTTCTTCCTATATCTGTTTTAAAAACTTTAAAACACTACCTTTTCTAAAAAGAGGCTCAGAAGGCTAAAGAACAGTGTTCTCAACCTGTGAATCATGACCCCGTTTGAAGGGGGGGATCAAATGATTCTTTCACCGGGGTCACATATCAGATATCCTGCACATCAGATATTTACATTATGACTCGTTACAGTGGCAAAATTACAGTTATGAAGTAGCAACAAAAATAATTTTAGGATTGGAGCTCACCACAACATGAGGAACTGTATTAGGAAGGCTGAGAAGCATTGCTAAAGAACTTCTAAAGTCCAACATAAAGTAGATAGAACTCACAATACCCAGCTTCTGCCTCAGCTGTCTCTCAGCTCTGCCTAAATACTCAGTTTAGCCAGGAGAATGGTGAATGGTAGATTGCCTCTACTCTCACCAAGTTTAATCCCTAGGAAACCATGTTGCCTCTACAGGCAGGGACCATCACGTCTATTATCTTTTAAATTGGTCATGTCTTCTTTTAAAGCCAATATGAACATTTCCAGAACCAAGACCTCAAAGCAAAGCTTGAGTACTTTCATGTCAAATAAGAATCTGTGTCAGGCATAGTGACACCATCCTTTATTCCCAGCACTTGGGAGGTGGAGCCAGGTAGATCTTTATGAGTCTGAAGCCAGGGTGCTCTACATAGCTAGTTCCAGGTCCAGGATAGCCTGGGCTACAGAGGAAGACCCTGCCCCCCATGGGTGTGTCAGTAAAGAAGAATAAATTTTCCAAAAAGTCCCCATGTGATTGATTCTTGGAAAATCAACAAGGTTGTTCAATAGGAAATTGATAATCCTTTTAAAAATGACAGTAGAGCAGTGGACAGTGATGCACCAAAAGACTGACCTTGAATCTCTTTCCATACCGTAAAGAAAAGTTAAATAAACCTAAAAAATAAGGATTGAATTGTAACTTTTTAAAAGAGAAAAGTCTTAGTGACCTTGGCAAGCATTTCCTCAGAACAACAGAAAAGCTGAAACTGAAAAAAAATCAATAAGTTGGATTTTATAAAATCAAAAGCTTTGCAGTTCAAGAGATGCAAACATGAGATCACACACCTGCAATTATAGCATTCAGGATGCTGAGGCAGGTGAGTCACGAGTTCAGGGCCGGCCTGGACTATACCTCAGGATTCTGCCTTGGGGAGAGTAGGGAGAGTAGGGAGGAAGGCAGGTGCCATTATAAAACTATAGCTACAGGGTTTCAAATACTTGTATGATGCATATTTAATAAGCAAACATACTCTAGTAAAGATTTTTCCTTAATGGTGCTGGTCTCGTATTAATCATAGCCCATTCTTTAGCTTCAGCTGATGAGACACCTCAAATGTATTAAATACAAAACATCACACAAATGGCCCCCGCAGAGTCTTTGCTTCTGTCCGAACCTCACAAATCAAGCCTCCTTCATCTTCATCTGTGTTGCTCTCAACATTCTTATCTTCCAAACACCTACCGAACCGCCCACTGAGCTCTGAGCCCAAAGGTCAAATGATATCACAATCCTCCTCCAAACCTCCCAGGTCTGTCACAGCAATACCATCTGGCCTGGTACCAATCTTTGTATGTTTTTGGGTTCCTATTACTATGATAAACACCATGATTTGAGAAGACAATGGATTTATTTCACCTTTCAACTCTCAGGTCACACTATCACTGGAGGGGGGGCATGCACAAAACAGAAACCTAGAGACAGGAGCTAAAGCAGAAGCTGTGGAGATGCCAAATACTGCTTCCTCTGTCTGGCTTGCTCAGCTTCCTTTCTTAAACAGCCCAGGGCCACCTGCCTATGGGCAGTACCACCAGAAGTAGGCTTCACCTTCCCACACCAATCAAGAAAATGTGACCCCAGACTTGCCTACAAGCAATCTGGATGGAGGCATTTTCTCAGCTAAGGTTATTCTTCCCAGGTAACTGTAACTTGGGTCAAGCTGACAAAAAGAAAAGAAGGACAAGGACTTCTACCTAAAACATGTGGAGAACTCATAACGGAAGACCAATCATTTAAATGTGTGGATTTGAACAGTTTGGCTCTCAAGAAGTATTTTACGAGTGTCAAAAATACACGATGTGTGATACTTCAGTTTGTAAGGAAATGCAAACTGAAAGTGACACACCTCACGAACTGTCTAAAGTGGCAAAGCCTGGAAAAAGTTATAACAGGTTGTCATGTCTGTGGTGCCGGGGACTCCCCTGTACTACAGTGGGGACACAAAATAGATTCACTCTCTTAAATATATAATCTGGAAGTTAGATACAAAATCAGACATTCAGGCAACTCACTATGGGCTAGAGGTGTTCCTCAGCAGTAGAGTGCTTACCCAACACACACAAGGTCTGTGTTCAGTTCCCAGACGCATATAGCAATCGGTTGTCCTCATAGGCATTTATCAAAGAGGACAGCAAAGCATACATGCACATAAGGCTGTTTAGATGGGTGTTCAAAGTAGCTTTACCTCTAACAACCAAACATTGTAAAGCACTCAAACATATGTCAACAGCTAAATAAATAAACAAGTTTTGTTACATCTATGTAATTTAAAAAAGAATGTCTGACACTTAATATGATATGGATCAGTCTCAAGAAACTAGGCCGCCCAACCAATAATTACATACACACAAGCATACACATACACATACACACACACACACACACACATTAACTACAGAAACCAAGGCAGTAGCTTCCTTGGAGACAGAGATAGGGGAAGCCAAGGGCTTATGGAAAAAGGGTGAAAGAAAAATTTGAGGTAATGTGCATGCTCATATCTTGAGTGCAGAGATGATCTCAGGAATGTCTGTGTACATAAGAACTCATCAAATCACATGCTTTAAGCATATGTGAACCATATATAATATATTCTACTTAAAAATACTTTAATGGTTGCGGAAAGAAATAAGGAAAGGGGAAGGTGTATGAATGTGTACACATGTATGTGTATGTGTGTGTGGCTTTTGGCTACCTGGACACTTTCCAGGGGCCAGGGGCTGCGGTATCTTTGTCCCTGATATGCTAAGTGAAGACAGTAACTCCACCAACGCTTGCTTCTGATAGTGCCAGCCCCAACCTGTCACATTAGGAAAACACAGCTATCCAAAATCAGCCTGCCTACCCACAAAGAACTGAAAAGGCAGCAATCATTTCCATGGCTATCAAGCATCATTGACACAATGCCCTCATTTGGGGTGATCTTGGTTATTAAGTATGGGCTGAATTACACCAGTTATTTCAGTTCAAGACACAGCATGGAGATCACCCGAGTCTCTCATATCTGAAGGTTGCATCTCAGCACGTCTTTTACTTGCGTAGAAAGTTGCCACGCCTCATCTTTGACTGGCAGCATCCTTTGTCTGTCTGAATGTGTGTTCTTGAAAGCTTGTTTGAGTTTTCAAAGTCTCTTTCCTGACCAAGCAACTGTGAAACGCTGATCTACAAAAGGACCACGATATACTTAGACATTTCCTAGGAAGCAAGTATCTTCTTCCAAAAAAGTGAAGCATAGTTTTAAAAGTTAGAGGTTTATTTATTTTGTTAGGAGGGCCATGTACCAAAGCTCATGTGTGGAAAGCAGAGGATAGCTTCATGGAGTTGGTTTTTCACTATGTGTGCTCTAAGGATTGAACTCAGGTCATCAGGTGTAGTAATGACTGCTTGTTCATTCCCAGCTGCTCAGCCCTGAAATAATCACACAGCAACTGTATTAATTAAATCACTGCTTGGGCCATTAACTCTAGCTTCTTATCAGCTAACTCTTGCATCTTAATTTAACCCATTTCTAGTAATCTGTGTATCACCACGAGATTGTGGCCTACCAGCAAAGTTTCAGCATGTCTGTCTCTGGAGGAGGCTTCATGGCTTCTCTCCACCTCTGCCTCCTATCTCCCAGCATTCAGTTTTGTTTTCCCCACCTACCTAAGTTCTGCCCTATCAACNTTAACTCTAGCTTCTTATCAGCTAACTCTTGCATCTTAATTTAACCCATTTCTAGTAATCTGTGTATCACCACGAGATTGTGGCCTACCAGCAAAGTTTCAGCATGTCTGTCTCTGGAGGAGGCTTCATGGCTTCTCTCCACCTCTGCCTCCTATCTCCCAGCATTCAGTTTTGTTTTCCCCACCTACCTAAGTTCTGCCCTATCAACAGGCCAAGGCAGTTTCTTTATTAACCAATGGTATTTACAGCATACAGAGGGAAATCCCACATCAACCAGGCTTTGCTCTTACCTGCTGAGCCATCTTCTTGGCCCTCAAAGATTTCATTAATATTAGTTTTCACTGTGTCTATATAGGAAGAATAAAAATTACCTTAATCTATATTAAAATGAGTTACCTTGATAATAGAAATGGTAACAAACTTTGTGTCTATATCCCATATAAAATATTATTTGATAAGTGTCTCAGACACATAACCTTAGTCAAGTATCTAAACTTCTGGAATCCCCAGTTTTCTGTGAAATGGTAACCTTGTAAGGGTTTCATGGGATTTGCTCTTTTAAGAGCCTTGTGCCATAAGAAGTCATAATGCAGGTGACAGAATGTGAAGCCAGACAGACAATGCTTCAATCTGGACCTTCTTATGTTGTGACACTCTGCCTGGGTTTCCTCATCTTAATAACAGAGACATCAAGAACACTATGCCCATAGGTTGGTATGTGAGTTAAAATAGCTAATACATGTAGGACACTGACAACAGTTGCTGGCGCAAATGGGAATTTAATAAATCTTAGCTGCTATCATCATTATTATTCCATTGTAGCACATACCATGCAGTAGATATTGAATCAATGGAGGGCATTTAAAAAAAAAAAAACTCCTCTGGCATCCAAAGTCACTTTTGTCCTATATAGCTGTCCTATTGAATTCTGGTAAGGAGCTCTACACGATCTTCAGATTCCACTGAGAATGACATCTTTTCCTGTGAGTTAGTGTGTGTTGTGCAGCAAAGCAAATAGAATAATAACCAATCTGATATTTTAATTATCATGCATGTCAGGGTTGCTGCTTTATAAATCAAACCTAATTGATTCTGAGCACTTGCTATTTCCTCAGCCCTCCTACGAGCTCAGGAGCAAGCCTGATATTTTCTGTGTAAACAGAAAGGGTGGTTCCAGAAACGGGATTCAGACTCAGTGGAGGGCTGTTGACACAAGAGCAAACTCCAGACCAGGAACTGAGTTCCAGCCATGGTTTATATCCAGACGCGGCCATGGTGTTCCTCTCTGTGATGTTTGAGCAGCTGTGCTTAGTCTGAATCTCCAGAAAATGGTTCAAACTTTTGAATCAATTTTCTCTCCCTTATCCTGTGGAGCACTCAGTAATTTAAGTGGCTGTTACATAAACCAGCACTTTTGTTTATCTAAGTGCTTGATTTTCAAGTTTATGTTTGTTCACACTAAATCTTGCAGAGAAATGTAATTCATAAAGCAAACCATGAGATCTGAGAGACACAGGTTGAAAACTGCAACCAAGCAAGCATTCAACCAACCCTTTACCATGAGCACACTGGATCCCTGCGGCTGAACCCAGAGGATTCTGGGAAACTGCCAGCTGTCTTCCTATCACAAATCCAAAGCCTCTGCTTTAGAATTACTCTTACCACTCAGTTTGCAAAGAACCTTTCTATCAATGTGTGGGTTGATAGAGACACAAACACACCTATTTTTAAATTCATTTTCTGTTTGATTTAACATAGACCCCAGTAAAAACACCATAAGATAAAGTAAAAAATGCATTTAATTCACTTAACCTACTGAAGATCACTGCTTAGCCACCTAGCACAATGTACAGAGCATGCGTTCTGGGAGTCACATGAGTGGCGCAGAGCTACAGCTTGCTGCTGTGGTTCAGCATCGTAAGAGAGTCACGTACTAACACCACCAGTTTAGGAAAAGAACAAAATTCAAATTGTACTTTTTAGTAAATGGGTATTACATTTGCACTATCCTGAAACCAGAAACCCTCCTTGATCCACTGTAAGTGAAAGACTGCCTATTAACTGGTCCTTCCTACCCTGCCAGTCATTTCTCCAATCATTAGGATAATTTTGGGGCAGGGGATTAGAGCAGCACTTTGAGAAAGAGATTAAGATTGAAATTTTGAAGAATCTTTTTTTTCCATTTTTTTTGTTTATTTTTCCATTCAAAAATTTACACTTCCTCCCCTCCTCCCATTCCCC
>LOJH01029405.1:5516-17434 GCA_001685095.1 Ellobius talpinus
TCTTCTGGCCTGCAGGCATACACACAGACAAAATATTGTATACATAATTAAAAAAAAAGGTCGATCCATGGCTTCCAGCTATCTTGGTCACTGAGCTTGTCTCTCCAAGGTGTAGGTCTACCCTGGCCCCCACTCTGGCACTTAGGGGCTGAGAACCAACTTTGTGAAATTGTTTGCAGATTCTTCAATATGCTATATATTTATTCATGGACATGAGCCCATGCCCCCCCCCCCCNTTCCAGCCCTGCTGGTCCTGCCTGGGAATGACATGGAACAGCAGAGATTTAATTCTGGCCCCAAAAGAAAGTTGATCCTAATTTCTGTGGTCTTCTGGAGGATGGCTACATGTAATCCCACCCAGTCTATGTTTACTCTTCTCAGAGTTTCTAACTTATCCACCTGCCCGAAGCCCGCCCTCCCTTGTCACTAACTTCTGCACACACAGCGCCCCATCTCAAACAAGTATCAATCCTCCAAAGATCTTAACTTTGGGATCTCAGCACTCCCTTACTTCTCCATAGCTCCCTCCCGGCCCGCATTCTTCTTTAACATAACATGAATCCTGTCAAATGAAATAAACAAACATTTGAGCACAGAGCGAGGGAAGGGGTGGGGCAGCAGACAGTGAGGAAGGGGTGGGGTGGGAGACAGCTGTGATTACTGACCCATCCTGCCCCGGCTTTCAGTTTCACTAGGACAAGCTCATAATGGCAGCTAAGAAAAGTCCTTTCTCTTATTCTTTTTTTCCTAAAAACCAAAATGAGCAAATGGAATTTCCTTTTTTTCCCATTTTTTTATTTTAAGTACCATTTGCAATAGCACCAAAAAAAAAAAAAGAAAAAAGAAAAGAGAAAAATACTTAGGTATAAGTCTAACAAAATACATATATGGGATTTTTTAAAAAATGTATGACAACTGTGAAAGAAAGAAAAGGAAATTGAAACAAGGCCTAGTGTGGAATTATAATCCTATAATCTTTATTTTTTATTTATTTATTTTGGGTTTTTTTTTGAAACAGGGTTTCTCTGTGTAGTCTTGGATGTCCTGGAACTCACTCTGTAGACCAGGCTGGCCTGGAACTCACAGATCCATCAGCTTCTGCCTCCCAAGTACCGGGATTAAAAGTGTGTGCCTCCACCGCGCAACCTCTTTCTGTTAGCTGGTCACAAGGCTTTTGCTTCTCAGTTCCAAAGTACCTCTGTCTTCCAGTAACTTCTGAGGCCTCTGCCATCTGGGGTTGGGGGTGGGGACTCACAGGCCTGTTTCCCAGCTGCGTGGTTCTCTTTTCCCTTCTCCTTCACTCCTTGCCCCCCAGCTCACAGGCCAGCCTTCTAAACTATACTTACTTATCATGGATCCACAGATGACTCTTGTTTAAAGCATTTTCTCAAAAGCAAACATTTGTGAACCCCACATTCGCCATATGGCTTTCCTCCATACCAGTCAGAGCAACTCTCAGATTCATATGTGTTTTGGGAAATGAATTTTTTTTTCCCAAATGGCCTCTCCAAAGCACGGGAGCAAGGTCAGGGTCATGCTTTCCTTCAGAGTCTCTCTGGTCAGAGGTTAGAGTTCCTCATGTTCTCTCGTCCCCACCAGCAGTCATTCACCAGTGCACTTGATGAAGGGACACAACCTGCCTTAGCTGAAGATACTCCGGAGTGGAGCGAGATGCTGGGCTATAAACTAGCATCCCCAGGGAAGAGAGAGAAACCTGCCCCAGTGCTCACATAATGCAAGTCAAAGCCCCTAAGAATGCTTCCAGAGGGAGAGATGGAGGAGGGATATCAGAAAAAGGAGGAGGCAGGTGTGCCACAAAGTTTCCTTAGCCATTCCAAGCTAAGAAGGGGAGGGGGCAACCCCCCATCTCTACTGGGAACCATATTTTCCCTTTTAAATCAGGAAAGAAAAGAAAGAAGAAGGAAAAAAAACCAACAACAACATGGCCCCAAATAGAGAATGTTTTCTTTTGTAACTGGAAGCAAACATCGCTGATGGCTTTAACAGCTGCTTGCCAACATGGCTGGAGCAGGCAAGCTCCAATGTTTTTTGAGATCAACACATGTACAGACATACAGCATATTAGGTCAAATTATAAACCCAGGAATAAAAGAACAAATAAACAAGCTTCAGCTTTTTCTAGGCTTCTGTGTCCAATACCAGCTAAATTAGAGTCTGAAGCAGAGAAATTTGGATTCCAAGAAGGCAGGCCTCTTGGGAGTTCAAGTCAAAACCTCCCTCTGGTAGGAAAAGAAGGTGTCATTGTAGATTAACTGGCTGACGCTGACCAGGCCCAGGCTGCTTGGCCCAGTTTAGCTGAAGCTACCTGCATCTTGACTGTGTAGATGCTGAGGACGGGTGGCGGGCTTGGGTAAGGCCCGCCAAGGATCTTTGACACCAGTAAATCATTTAATATGCCATGTGCCTTTGTCCATATGTTAAGTCTGATGTCATTCGGATGAGAATTCCAGCAAGCCTAAATGTGCCACCTGTTAAGGCTAAACCCTTCCCTTTGGAGCCTCTCAGAAGAACCTCTTGCGTTGCCAAGAGCTGAAGGACCTGGGTGAACCAGGAAGAAATGCCCGCAAATGGTAAAAGCAGCCTTGCCCTTGACTGTGGCACATAGGGCTACAGGTATTTTCCGTTACCAAAATTGCCAGCAAGCTTGGGTGACAGTTTTGGCTTTGGGCTTCTTAAGAAGTTCTCTGTAGGAGGAGCCAACCTTTTGACGTCATTGTCATTTACAAATGTCATGGGCTACATTCGAGGCTGTCCTGGGATGCATGTGGTCTGTAGGCCATGAAGCCGATGGGGCACACCTGGTAGACAGGAGGGCCAAGACTTTTGTAAATTGAATGGAATAGACGATATCAGTGCTTAATCCAAAGCAAGAAGAAGTTCATACGTCTGTGTGTACACTTCCTGCTGATCTAAAGAGGCACAGGGTGCTGGTGACAAAGAACTTCAGGACCCAAGGACAGCAGGACAGCAAGTGTGAGAAGATCCTAAAGAAGGGGAACCATGCCAGACCTCCTTCAACGTTATCCATGAGGATCAAGTGAGACGCCAGGGCAAACAGCTATTCACATGTGACACGCTTGTTTAAACATGAACATGCCTGAAAGATGAAGTCAATGTCCTTTTAGTGACTATAGTCAGACACTGACACTCTTCTAGGTTCTGGGTACACGAGTGTAAGCAGGACAGGACAGCTGTCTTCAAATCATCCTCTTCCAGAGAGGAAGAGGGCAAAACAGCAACAACAAACCCCATAGCAGTGTGATAACTGTAGAAAACCAGGAGGGAGCCCAGGAAGAGAGAAGAGCAGGGTGTGGGTACTCTAGACAGGAGAGGAGGGCCGGCTTCCTGAAAGAGTGGCAGCCAGCTCTAAATCAAACACCTCCATGCTCTGACAAGTGACCTCAGGTGCCATGTGACACTCTGATCTTGGGCTGGCAAGCTGACTCAGCCAGTGGAAGTCAGTTTTTCCTAGAAGCAGACTCTGGGATGACAGTGTGCAGCTTCAGGGACCAGGAGACCACCAGGGAAACATGCAAGAGAGAGGAGGCAGAGCTAGCCATGGTAGCGCTCACCTTTGACCCCAGTGCTCAGGAGGCAGAGGCAGGCAGATCTCTGTGCGTTTAAGGTCAGTTGGGTCTACATAGTAAGACCCCATCTCAAAAACAAAAACTAGCAGGAAGGGGGCTCAGAACTGGACAGGAAATGCCTCAGTCCATTTCACTGTAAGTCTTAAGTCAGAAACTTCTCTTTGTATTAGATACGATGGTATACAAGTCTGTAATTACAGTACTTGGGAGGCAGAAGCTGGCCCCAGGCTAACTTGGAGTTTGCAATGATCAGTGGAGGTCAGAGGACAGTCTGCAGAAATCCATTCTCGCCCCCCATCATATGGACCCTGGGGTTGAACTCAGGTCATCAGGCTTGGTGGCCAGCACCTTTACCCACTGGTCTATCTTGCCAGCCTTGTACATGACTTTGTTAAGGGTTAGAAGCTCAGTCTATGGAGCTTGACTTTAAACCCTAGACCACTTGTTAGATGAGAGCAAGAGATGGCCAATCATACAACATTGCTATCCAGGAAGACAGGAGAGGAGCCATGGCCAATTGGCACCCAGCATGTCTTAAGCCCTGGCAGTTTAGCAAGCACCAACACACCTGTAACACAACCCTAAACCTCAACTCAAGGGCAGAGAAGGAAGGCACTGATGGAGCTTCTTACAGGTCCTCGGTCAAGACCATCAACATCAAGTCACAAGAGAAGACAGCATTTCACCTGGCACTGACTGCCAAGGCTACACCAAGTCCTTTACCTGTGTCTCATCCTGTTTATTTAGTCCCAAGGACCTCCTAAAAAGCCAAAAGAGACCAGGTCACACCTAAGCTAAAAACAACACAAAGAAGGGGTGGTGAGATGGCTCTGTTGGTAAGAGTGCCTGCCACACAAGCATGACCACCTGAGTTTGAATCCCCAGCATCCAGGCAAAAAGCCAGGTGTAGCACGAATTCGAATTGGTATTAATAATAGAAAACTCGGGGTCAGATATTGGGGTTAGTGCTGGAAGATCAGAGAAGCAGCTCGGCCAGCCACTAGAGAATTCTTACCTCTACCAGTGCTCAGACCAAAGGGCGATCCTGTCCTCAGACTACATTCCAGACAGTGCTCTCAGACTGCACTCACTTCGTGTCTCCTCCTGCCTTATATTCCTCTCTCTGCCCAGCCATATCTCTTCCTATCTCCACCTCTCTAGTGACGGGATTAAAGGTGTGTGACTCTCAAATACTGGGAATAAAGGGGGGAGCCATGACCACCTAGATCTGTTTCTCTTTTAGACTGGATCAATCTTGTGTAGTCCAGGGCAGCCTTGAACTCACAGAGATACTTCTGTCTCTATCTCCCGAGTTCTGGGATTAAAGGTGTGTGCCACCACTGCCTGGCCTTAGTGGCTTAGCTCTGCACTCTGATCTTCAGGCAAGTTTTATTTGTTAAAACACAAACGAAATATCCCTTTGGCTTGGCCAAAGAATCGACACCTGATGACACCCTAGGGAAACTAACTGAGGAAGACTCCTGTGAGGAAATGGAGCTTGAGCTGAGGCAAGAAAGGATGTGAGTGAGAAATAAAGAACATTCCAGTCACATCAGTCCTGGGAGGTAAGTGCAGTGATTAGGTGTGCTGCCATGTACGTTCTGTGAGCAGAGAGACCCAGTCCGCTTGCTTAGCAACAGATCAGTGTTTTCTGAAGTAATGCTGGACATGGAACGGTTCCCTGTAGACATCGGTTTGGTGGGTAACTCTCCTCACTTGTAGATAAGGAGCTCGGGCCTCAAAGCGTCTAAGAAACTTGGCCTCCATTCCAGAGCCACCATCGCGTTTACTCCATCCTCTAGACACAAAAACAGCCACTCTTTTCCATCTTGATCTGCCTCAAGCACTTCTATCTTTGGGTTCTTTGCTTTATTATTTTTCTTTAGAGACAATCTTGGCAATAGTACAGGCTGGTCTCCAATGTACAATCTTCCTGCATCAGCCTCTTGATATTGGGACCAAGATGTGCACATCACCCCCAACTACTAAACCTTCTTAAGCCTTAACCTCCCTTAACTTTTTTTTTCTTAGATTTTCAAGACAGGGTTTCTCTGTGTAACAAACAGTCCTGGCTATCCTGGAACTCTCTCTGTATACCAGTCTGGCCTCAAACTCAGAAATCCACCTGCCTCTGGCTCCCAAGTGCTGGGATCAAAGGTGTGTGCCACCACCAGCTGGCTAACTTTTTTTCCCTTATATTTATTTTTATTCGTGAGTGTGTGTGTGTGTGTGTGTGCGCGCGCGTGCGCATGTGCGCATGTGGATGTGTCTTCAGAAACCACAAGAGGGCGTCAGATATCTTGGAGTTGAATTACAGGCACTTGTAAGCTTGAGACTTGGGTGCTGGGAACTGAACTCCAGGCCTCTGGAAGAGCAGTAAGTGCTCTTAGCTGCTAAATCCTCTTTCCAACCCCAAGCCTTAGCTTGTTTATCTGTAAAATGGGAAAAATAACGATCTCATACCTCACAAAGTCTTTGGGGTTAAATCAAGTGATAAAGCATGTAAACTTGGGGCAGTATTTGACACCAAGAAAAAATTTTAAAACCTGGCAAATGCTTTGCACTGGGAAAAATAAAGCTGGTCCAGCAGGTAAAACGCTATGTGGTACTTTTTCCCTGGTGTAGAGATGCGCAGGCTTCCATGGCCAGTTTTGTGCTGTTGCCGCGTGTGACTGTCATTCCTTCTACTTGGAAGGCTGAGGTGACAGGATAGCTCGAACCCAGGAATTCAGGGCCAGCCTGGGCAATGTAGTGACTCTCTCACTCTTTTAAAGTTAACTAATTAATCAATTAAGCAGCTGTCAGCAACATCACCCTTGGCCACAGCCTCTTGTGGAAGGAAGGTGTTGGCTAGTAACCAAGGAAGCTCTCAAAACTGTCAAGCAACTTTCCCCTCCCCAAACCCAAAGGTTCCATGATGCTTCTGCCCAAGCCAGGCCAGTTGTCCTCCTCCTGTTTTCTTCCCATCCCTCCCTCCCCACTTCAAACCTGGGGAAAAAAATGAAGAGCAGCCCACAGACCAAGAAGGCTTTTCACTTCATTGTGTTTTCCAGCTAGACCTGAACAGAAGACCAACCCTCTCGCCCCCCCTTTTGCTCTCCAGTCCTCTTTGTGGTTTCCTTGTTGGGCTTTTTGTGTGTGTGTGTCTTCCTTCCTTCCTTCCTTCCTTCCTTTCTCTCCTCTCTCTCTCTCTATCTCTCTCTCTCTCTCTTTCTTCTTTCTCTTTCCCTCTGACTACTGCATCTTCACACTCAGGAAAAGGCAGTTCCTAGCCAGCACCATGAAGACACGGGAAGTTGCAATCCTGTTTCGAAGCCAACATGTCTGCAGCAGAACCCTTGCAGGTCTGTGGTGGCTGTTGGCCCAGGGGAAGGGCTGAGCGGCATGGCTCCTTCTCCACTTCTCTAAGAAACTACTCAGCTTGACTGCTAGTATCCCAACGCAGGCCACTCTGGGACAAGTTGCACAGAAACATCACCCTCTGTCTTTCTCTGGCCAGGAAACTTATGGAGTCCTCTTTATCCCCAGACCAGGGGCTTTCTTCCCAAACCCAGCCAGTCAGGCTGGAAGTCAGTAAGGGTGACGGAGGAATATGTCTTTTCTATCTTCAAAGCAGCCTAGTGGGATTTTGTTTTGTTTTCCACAAATTGGCAGGGCTTTCATGGCTACAAACTTCCATATCCCCAGCGCTCACTGAAGAAAAATTTCCTGGTGAGGTTGGCATGTGTGGGGATTTGAGGTGCACAGCGAGATATTTAACAAGTAGTTAAATGGAGCCATGAATCAGATTCGTCTAAACAAGTCCTCCCCCATTGCATGCCTGGCAAGTCAGCCTCCTCCATTCCCACCCCAAACATAGATTCAAAAATAACTCATTATCAAGTGCCCAGTGGGTACCGGGAACTAAAGTAAGCTTCTTGTTTACTCACGTAGATTCATTTTTATCTTCTCAACTGTGCAAGGTAGAAATTGTTTGTTTTCTCTGAGGCAAGGACGGCGATTTCCCCAAAGTCACCCAGTTAATACCTGGCTGAACGTGACTTCTAATGTTACCTTCAGCGCAGTAACACAGATGAATATCAAAACCAGCATGAAGACTAGAAGGAGCCAGGCAGAGACAGAGAGAACCAACTATACTCCATCCCATGGATGTAAAATTATAGACAGTGCCAAGTGATCCCCTGGGGGTTGCCTGGGGATGAAGAAGGAGACAGGGAGGTTCCCAAAGAAATTCATAACTCATCAAATTGAATCCCTGAAATGATGTGCTAGGTAGTGCACATCAAATAAACAGTAATAAAGATGAGAACAAAAGAAGTTAATGATCGCCCTGGCATGGCCCATTGGCTAAAGGTGCTTACCACTGAGCCTGGTGACCTGAGATAGGTCCCTAGAACCCATATGGGAGAAAGAGAGACTCAACCCTCTGCCAAGTTGTCCTCTGACCACCAATTGTGCCATGTGCTATGAGGGCACACACACACAAATACATGTAATTGAGAAACAAAAATCCAGCAGGTTGTGATGGTGCATGTCTTTAATCTCAGTACTTAGCATTTGGTTGGCAGAGGCAGGTGTCTCTCTGTTAGTTCAAGGGCAGCCTGATCTACAAAGAAAGTTCCAGACCAGCCATAGATGCATAAATAGACATTGTCTAAAATAAATAAGTAAATAAACAAAAAGAAAACCCTCTATTTGGGGCTGGGAAGATGGTTCATCACATAAGGGTACTTGTTGACAAACTGGATGATCGGAGTTTGATCCCCCAAACCCACATGGTAGAAGGAGGGAACTGACTCCCACAGTTGTCCTCTGACCTCCCCATTCATACTGTGACACTCATGCGCACACCCACAAACACAAAATAAACAAGTAAGTGTTTAAAAAAAGAAAGAAAAAACCCAAGACTTTTAAAGACTAGCTAAAGCTCCTACCCCTACTGATTCCCATGAAGGCATTTCCTCTGCTCTGCTTGGTACCATAGGGTTGTCAGGACTGGCCTTCAGACTCGGGCTGTCGCCTCTGGGTCCTGGGGAAGAACTGGTGCTCCTGGCTCTTCTCACCGGAAACTCTATCCGTCAGGCCTGTGGATCTAGACATTCTTTGGTACCACTGGCGGGCTTGCCACAGTGTAGCGTGATGGGAATGACATAGAGCAGATTTCTCAGCAGGTTTTTGTGGGGTGCTGGGGATTAAACCCAGGACCTCACAAATGCTAAACATGTGCTCTATCACTGGGCTCAGCTTTTAGGTCTCAGGGCCCCTTCTGTACTTTGGAAAGGTCTGTTTGGGTAATATCCATCGAGAGTTACAAAATTGGGAATGAAAACTAAGAACTTTTTTAAAATTTATTTTTATTTTATGTGCATTACTGTTTTGCCTGCATGTATATCTGTATGAGGGTGTCAGGTCCCCTGGAACTGTAGTTACAGACTGGTGTGAACTACCATGTGCTGGGAATTGAACCCAGGTCCTCTGGAAGAGCAACCAGTGCTCTTAACCACTGAGTCATCTCTCCAGCCCTGAAAACTAAGAACTTTTAAAGACAATTAACTTATTTTCAAAATAACAACCTGTTACATATGACATCAATAACCTGACTGATTTTTATTGTGTGGAGTTCAGGTCCTACCGTGCCCCAGACTAGCCTGGAATTTGCTGTGTATCCCAGGCTGGCACTGAAGTTAAAATCTTCTTGCCTCATTCTCCTAAATGCTGTGAGTATAGGTCCTGGCCTATCTGGCTAAATAACATTTTCATTAAACCTGAATTTTTCCCAAAAAAAGTGAGAAGAGTGCCATTGGTGTGCATTTTGACATATGTGAAATTTAATACATGATTCTCATATTTGATGCTTTGTTCAATCAGTTATAATAGTATCACTTATAGTTTCTGAAAAGTTCCACCATGAACTTTTGAGAGAACAAATGAGAGGGAACAAGGCAAGTGATTTATTAGTTTTCTTTGGTAGGTGTTTGGCTTGGTTTGGTCTGAGACAGGATCTTACCTGTAGCTCAAGTTGGTCTGAAAGTCACTAAGTAGTAGCCCAGGCTTGCTTGGATTTCACAGCAACCCCTCCTGCCTTGGCCTTCCAAGAGGACGGTTTACAGGCATGTGGTACCATGTCCAGGTTGTGATAATATTATTATGAAGATCTTTATGTATGTAGGTATTTTGTCTGCATGTAAATCTGGGCACCACATAGGTACCTTTTATCTGAAGAGGCCAGAAGAAGGAGGAGTAAGATCCTTTGGAATTGGAGTTAAAGAAGTTTGTGTGCTGCTGTGTGTGTGTTAGGATTCGAACCTGGGTCCTTTGGAAGAGCAGCCAGTGCTCTAAGCCCCAGAGCCATCTCTCCAGGTCCTATTATGAAGGTATTTTTTCCTTTGCAAGCTCCAGAAAGGACTACAGGGATGCACAGCGGTCCGTGGACCACACTTTAAGACCTGCTGATGCCAAAAAGCTAAACCAAAACACCTGGAGATGTTGGCACATGCCTTTAATCCCAGCAACTGGGAGACAGAGGCAGATGGATCTCTGAGTTCAAGGCCAGCCTGGTCTACAAAGTGAGTTCTAGGACAGCCAGACTACCCAGAGAAACCCTGTCTCAAAAAAACCAAGAAAAGAAAATGCTGCTGTGTTCTCAGAAGAATAAACTGACTCCCGTTCTCATGGTTCACCTCCATCACTTCCCTTCTACCTAAGACCTTGTGATATCTTGAGAAATGAAAAGAAACCGGCCAGGGAAAAGCATCAGATGGAATCTGTACTAACATCTCACTCTGGGCATGGGTTATTTTTTATTTAAACAAAATCAAGATAGTCAGATGCTCAGCAGGACCTAGAAACAAAGACCCAGGACAAAGGCACCTCAATCTTGATGGAAAACCATCGGCACCAGGTAACCGACGGGGCATGAGCTAGTGTGGAAGAATGTTGTTTCGTGGGGAAGTGGGGTGCTGGGGAAGAAACTCTGTGCTTCACACAGGCCGGGCAAGCGTTCAATCACTGACCTATACCCTAGCCCTTCTGTCGTCTGTAGCATCTCGTCTAATTACTGAACTTTTTTGAACTTCAGTTTCTTTATCCACAAAAGTGGGTTCAAGATCCTGCGTAAGAGTGGGGGGAGGCTTACACCTTAAATCCCAGCACTCGGGAAACAGAAGCAGGTGGATTTCTGTGAGTTTGAGGCCAGCCTGGTCTTACAAAGTGAGTTCCAAAGCAGCCAGGGCTACACAGAAGAACCCTGTCTTAAAAAACTGAAGGGGGGAGAAAAAGATCCTGCAGAAAGGATTACTGCACAAATCCAACGAGGTAATGTGTGTTTGAGAACCCGGTAGCATACCTGGCCCATAACAGTCTCACTGCCAGCCCATAGTACATTTCTACGGAAAAGCTACGGGCAAAATGGAAACAGTAACTCCTCTGGCATCACACAGGGTGAGCTTGAACTGAACAGCTCTGGCTATGGGCACCCATCACCATCTCATACAATTACTGTGAGAACTGATTGAAATAATATCTCCCCATTGCCTGGCATCTACCCATGCCCTACAGATGGTCAATAGTATTATTAGCAAGCATTGGTGGCTGCATCAGAATTGCTAATTCCCAGGGAGCCTCTTCTCTCTAGGGACACTCTCTTGATGGTCTGGCTCTTGGTATCCCTGGAGACAAAATTGTAACGAGTTTTTTTCTGTTCCACCAGCCAGCTCCCAAATAATGACACGGGAGTTCTTATTAATTATAAAAGCTCGGCCTATAACTTAGGCTTGCTCCTAACTAGCTCTTGTAACTTAAATTAACCCATTTATATCAATCCATTTCCTTGCACTTCCTGTTTCCTCTCCATGAGGCTGTAGACCCTGCCCTTCTTCCCAGAGTCCTTCCCAGAAGTCCTGCCTACACCTCCTGCCTAGCTATTGACTGTTCAGCTTTTTATTACACTAATCACAGCAACACATTTTCACATAGTGTCCAATTACCCCACCACACAGGATGAGGCGGGGGGGGAAGGCAGCTGGCTCTCAGTTAGGCTCCTTCCTCTCTCATTGGAGTCCCATGTCTCCCAAACATCCACCAGGAGAAGGAATGACACAGATGCTGGGAATGACGGGAGAGCTGAAGACCACAGGGTCTCCTGCTGAGGATGCCTGCGAGTGAAAACCACTCCATGCAGTGAGAAGTCCACACCCCAGTTCTGTAGTCTTGGGAGCTCATGTTCAAATCCTGACTCATAACCAGGCACATTAGTTCATGCCTATAATTCTAGCAGTTAGGAGGTAGGAGGATCATCACAAGTTCAAGGCC
>LOJH01029406.1:0-14139 GCA_001685095.1 Ellobius talpinus
TGGCTCAACAGTGACCGTGACAAAGCAGAACTAATCAGAGCCTTCTCTGAAATTAGCTCACTGACAACCTGGTAGACAGAGCTGACTTCTGTTCTGCAATGACAAATTTAAAGATTTCATAAATATAACTGCGTGGCTATTTCCCTCAAACACAAAGAAAATATGGACAGATTTATTTTTTTTACAATATACTACCCAGAAGAGGATATGAGCCGCCAACTGAATTCACTATAATACATTTTTATAAAGTTAGCAAAGCAACCAGAGGGCTGGGTAGGTGGCTCAGAGGTTAAAAAAAAATACTGGCTACTCTCGCAGAGGACTCGGGTTCAATTCCCAGCACCCACAGGGCTGCTCACAACTGTCTGTAACTGCAGTTCCAGGGTATCTGAAGCCCTCCTCTGGCCTCCAAAGGCACTGCATGCAGGTGGTGCGCAAACGTAGATCTAGACAAAACACTCATACACATCAAATAATTTTTTTTAAAAAAGCAACTAGAAATTTTAAAATAAACCCAGTGCATAACTTTAATCTCAGCACTTGGGAGGCAGAAGCAGGCATATCTCTGTGTTTGAGGCCAGCCTGGTTTACATAGTTAGTTCCAGCCAACTAGGGCTACATAGTAAGATTGTCTTAAAAAAAAAAAGTCAAAATAAGTAGGTAAGTGAATCAATGTGGCAAAAGTCTAGAGGCTGGTGTTTGTAGCTCAGTTGATAGGAGTAACTTGCCTAGCACCTTGTAAACCAGGCATGGTGGGGGGCACGCCTATAATCCCAGCACTCAGGAGGTGGAGGCAGGAGGATCAGAATTTCACTGTTATCCTCAACTTTAGTTTCTAGCATCCACTTGCTACCTCATGACAGTCCTTAACTCCAGTTTCAGGGGACCCAATGCATCATCTGGCCTCCTCAGGCTCCTGCACGTGTGTGGAACACTTGTGTACACTCACACATACACATATATTTTTTATAAAAAGCAACGCAGGGTAATGAGTATTGTTTTTAATTTTTTTGTGCAAAGAGAAAATAATTGCATGTGTAAGTATTTTAATGTGCATGAATATACATATATATGTATATCAAAATGAAGTATGAGAAGTCTAGGAAAGAGGCAGAACATACTGAAACCTGTTCATTTACGGTGACAGAAATCCAATTTAGATTGCTTCCCCCCCAAAAAAAGAGGGAGGGGGTTAATGATTGGTATGAAAGCCCAAGGTTCAGTCGGGCCGTGGTGGCACAACCCTTTAATTCCAGCACTCGGGAGGCAGAGGCAGGTAGATCTCTGAGTTCAAGGTCAGCCTGGTCTACAAAGTGAGCTTCAGGACAGCCAGGGCTACACAAAGAAACCCTGTCTCAAGAAACAAAAAAATAAAACAAACAGACAAACATAAAAACCCAGCAGGGTTGAGGGTCTCAAAGGGTGCTATCAGGTACCACTTCTCTCAAGCTCGTGGTCCTTATCTCTGTGACGTCATTTTACTACAGGAGTCGCGTCTCTTTGGAGCAAGTCTCCCAGGTTGCCCTGGGTGCCCAGGAAAAGAGCTACTTTCCTCTTGGGGCCCGCCCAAGACATTGATTGACTGTCATTGGGCAGACTTAATCGACGTCACCACGGCGCGCGGGAAGGCATCTGCTGATTGTCTAGATTGGATTTAACAGCTTTTTTTCTGGTACTTGGGGACTGACCAGGGATGCAAGGGCTGATCCTGGCTGATTGCTCCTGCTTAGGAAACGTGGAACAGGTGTGCTAAGGCAACAACAGTTCGGGGAGTCGACTCCTCTAACGGTCCCTGGTCCCCCACCCCAGACTGGGCAGGTGCCTGAGTTCCGGTTCTAGCCCCTTGAGCCGCTTCTGACCTGCTGTGTTTCCCCCTCCGAGGCCACTTTTCCTGAGGACAAGGACTGTGCTTTTTGCTTCCGCAGCTAATCCCTGGCAAATCTGCCTCAGATAGTGTTGGCACACAATAACTATTTGCTAAATGAATGACCGACTCTTGAGTGTATGACAAAATCAAAGTCCAACAGTTCAATTTTTCCTTGATTGGACCCCAGACCATCCTTCTGGCCTTTTTTTGCACCCCCTGCATCCTTCTCAATCACACAGCAGCTCCCTCAATTGCAGCAGGCACTCTCCCCCATTTTCATTCTACAATTTCCTCTGCAAGATGGTCCTCCGGGTGCCCCAGAGACTTCCGATGGAAAGATCTGTAAAGGCTGGCGAACCAGTTTTGTGATCATAAGACCCTGCTGTTGAGATTTCAGTCACAGAAACTTCTGACCAGTTTGCTTAGCGTCTTCGCTCCGCTTTCAACGTGTCCAGCCGCACCTGACACTGTTTGCATGAAGTGACCTCGCCTCCCTGCCTTGCTATAGTCGGTTCCCCAACTGAGGGAATCAGAGCAGGAGATGCATGCAAATTGGTGTGGGGGCCAGGAAGGCTGAGGAGGCAGTTTCCTCCGTGTGAGATGATAACAGCTTGTGTTTATTGAGTATTTATTGTGTGCCAGGCACTAGGCCAAATGCTTGGCACAGGTTCCCTCCTTTGATCTCTACCCGAGGCATGTAGTATTCCCACTTTATTGTTAGAGAAGAAGAGGAAGTGGGCTCCACTGAAGTTACAGAGCGACGGGGAGGTGAAGCCAAGACTGCACCCAGATCTGACGCCAGAACCCTTGCTCTTAACCCCCAAGTAGAAGGATGAATATAAAGAACTCTCAGTGAGAAGTGGTGTTGGGAGGCTATGGGGTCCCAGGAAAGCCAGTGGGGGCTGGAGAGATGGCTCTTCCAGAGGACCTGAGTTCAGTTCCCGCGGCAAGCAGCTTACAACCACTTGCAATTCTAATTCCAGGGGATCTGATACCTCCTTCTGGCCTTCCTAGGTACTGCACCCACAAGCTCATGTTACACATGTA
Source organism: Ellobius talpinus (assembly GCA_001685095.1). NCBI lineage: Eukaryota > Metazoa > Chordata > Mammalia > Rodentia > Cricetidae > Ellobius > Ellobius talpinus. Next base: position 2,915 of record LOJH01029406.1, read on the forward strand.
AAATTCAAAAGCAATAGAAAATAAATGCCTGAAAAAGGCAGTTGTCGCCTTGCCTTCCAGAGCTTTGCTGACTCTGTCCGTTATTTGGGAGAGCCAGCGTCCTTCCCTGCTGGTATGTTCCTATACACCTTCTCTAACAAGTTCTCCCCCTTTTGCTAAGGGGAAAGTCACAGGTTCAAAGTGCCTCAGAGACCAAAGAAACGCCTGCTTTTTCCCTCCGTGACTGACAAGCTGTGTGACCAAGGCAAGTTGCTCGCCCTCTCTGATCTTGGATTTCCTTGCCGGGAAAATGCAGTTGATCCTTGCCTTACACCAGAGGGTCATCCTGAGAATTAAGTGAGATGCTGGATGGGCTGCGACTTGCAGCTGGGTACTCACGATGAGAGCTCTGAGCACAGGGTAGATTCTAACCTGCTGTATGCTCCGTTCCCACAGAACCTGGCACTGAGACGCCACTGTGGAAGGTGCTCAGCAGCCCCGTGCTCTGGCTCAGGGAAGGGTGAGTAGCTGCCACTACTGATAAGCGTCCTTCCCAGTCTCATGGCCGTAAGCCCTTGGTGTGGGAGATGTGGTTTATACCTCTGCTTGTTTCTTCCATGAGTTAATGATTTACTGCCAGTGTTTAATTTTGTTTAAACAGACACGACCCCGTTGGTACCCATGGCTCTTTCCCGGGCCAAAGTGGCTCAGAGATCAAAGACACCCAAAGACATGGGAGCCCTCCCACTGCCGTCTCCCGGAATTGTCCTTTAGCCCACTGGCACCTACTCTTGCCCTGTTGCCCCTTGACCTTGCATGTAGCCACGCTCTGGTTAGCCCTTCTCTTGGAGATTAGTAGGCTTCCCTTGGGGCCACCAGGAAACCATGCACCCTCCAGCTCTTTGGTGCTTTTTTTTTTTGAGACAGGGTTTCTCTATGTAGCCCTGGCTGTCCTGGAATTCACTCTGTAGACCAGGCTGGCCTTGAACTCAAAGAAACTCACAGAAATCCACCTGCCTCTGCCTCCTGAGTGCGGGGTTTAAAGGCATGCACCACCACCGCCCAGCCCCCAGCCTTGGTTCCTCTATCTTTATCCCCCCCCTCCGTTCTTGCTTCCAGAAGAACACTGCATTACCAAGAGCTCACCCCAAGGCAGCCTAATGCCTCTGATTCTTTGCTGCCCTGTGTTCCCAGGCCTCCATGGCCTCCCTGGCCTCCCTAGCCTCTCTCTTCCTTCTCTCGTGGATAAGCCATCTGGAGGTGCTTGGTAGATGTGTTCATTCCTTTGAGGACATTGAGGGCCGAAGCTGGTTACAGCTTGGCCCTGTCACTCATTCAACTCTTTAGCTCCCACACCTGGAGTAACGACTCTACTCATGGGCAGGAGGAATGGCTTCTCTCGGCAGAGGATTTGAACAGCTTCATCCCACCACCCTCTTTGTCTTCTCCAGCCTTCTAGAAGAAGGGTTCTAGAAGACTGGGCTCCCTAGTCGCAGCTTTTAAATCCAGGCACCCGCCTTTCTTCTCTCCTTTCTCTCTCTCTTCCTTCTTTCCTTCCATCATCTTCTTCCTATTCTTTTCCTCTTTTGTTTTTTTAACACAGTTTCTCATGATACCTTCCATGTTCGACTTAAACCCTTGATCCTCCTGCCTCTGCTTCTTGAGTTCTAGGGTTCCAGATCTGTACCATCCCACCCAGCTACCTGGAATAATTTCTTAGGGCTATGTTGGAACATTGTCACAAATTTGGTAGCTTTAAGCAATAAAATTTTATTCTCTCACAGTTTGGAGGATGGAGGATTTAAATCAAGGTGTCACCAGGGCTACATTCCCTCCAAAGAAGGGAAGGACACATCTTTCTTTCTCTGAGCTTGTAGTGGCTGCCAGGGGTCCTTAACTTGTTACTCCATCACTCTGGTATCTCCTGTTTTCAGATGGGTTTCTCCATCTTTCTGGTCTTAGTTCAGGTTTCTACTGCTGTGCAGAAACACCATGACCACAGCAACTCTTATAAAGGAAAACATTTCATTGGGGCGGCTTACATTCTCAGAGGTTTAGTCCATTACCATTATGGCAGGACATGGTGATGTACAGACAGACATGGTGCTGGAGAAGGAACTGAGCATTCTACATCTGGATCTGTAGGCAACAGGAAGTGAACTATGTCACTGGGCACAGCTTGAGCATAGGAGGGAATTTCTCAAAGCCCATCCCCACAGTAACACACTTCCTCAGGCAAGACCACACCTACTCCATCAAAGCCACACCTCCTAATAGTGCCTCTCCCTATGGGGGCCATTTTCTCTCAAACCACCACACCTCTATGCATCTTTTTCTCTTCGGTCTCTTATAAGGACTTTTAACTCTATGCTCAAGATCCAGCCAGGAAATCCAGGATGAGGTTAGATAAGTGAGATCCTTATCTTAATGATTTGTGCAAAAACCTGTTTTGAGGATTGATTGTGTTTACTTATTCTAATAGGGTGCATATTTTGGAAATACACTGGGCTTTTTAGTAGCAGAAAACTGCTGTGACAGACCTGACCAAATTGTTTTGGGGCAGATTGTGGACGTGTTTGGAATCCTGCTCTGGAAAAACCACTGAGTGCTCTCAGTGATTTAATAGACTGTTCTGTGGGGGCTTGGAAGACATGAGTGTGGGAAGAATTGCAGATAATGGAGACCTGGCTTGAAAAGTTTCAGAAACAAATATTCTATTAGGGTCTTTGTGTGCTATATAATAATATATATATGTGTGCTATATAATAACAATAACAATAACAATAACAATAATAATAACAATAACAATAAGTGGTTTTGGTTAGCTGGGACCACAAAATCAGCTGTGATTAACAAGAGACCAGCGTCACTGAAGCAAAACCTTTGTTTACTGTGACAATGGCTGGTTAATCGGAACTGAGAAGTCAGCTGTGGTTAAGAAGAGCCCGCCATCATCACCGAGGTGAAATCCTCTGGGAGTATTTTCTCAGGGTCAGCACACTGAAGCTGTGGTCCAGGATGGCCAAGGCAGGATGTCAAGCTGATGGCCAAACTTCATACTATGTAAGAGTTTACATAGTAACGGTTTTGAGGCAAAAGGGGTGAGCCATGGAGAACAGCTGAGGTTTGTCACTGTGAGAGCCCAGGGGAAGCCAGCAGTGAAAGTGTAGCCTTGGTTGCAGTAACCTGAAGGTTAAAGGGGTCATGGAGAGAAGCTGAGGCTTGGTACCGTGTGGCACCATTGGAGTCTCTCCTGCAGAGAAGCCAGGAAACCATTGGTGAAGGTGCAACCTCACTTAGAGTAGAGACCCTGCACACTGGAGGTTCAGGACTCTGGTAACCACCACGGATGGTGGTAGGTGTGCAATAGACCCTCTTGAGCCTATGACAGACGGTGGACACTGCAGAGCCTAGAAGATAACCAATGAGTCCCAAATGTTGGACACTGTATGTTCATACTGTTGAATTTTGGTTTTGCTTTGATCTGATTTTAACTATGCTCTGGTTCTTCTCTGTTGGAATAAGAAAGTGTTTAGCTTGTTTTTGATTTGCAGGAGCCCAGAGTTAAGAGACTTTGAATATTTTAAAGAAAATAATCAAAAAAACCTTTTTTTGAGACAGGGTTTCTTTGTGTATGCCTGACTTAGTTTTGAAGACCAGCCTGGCCTAGAGCTCACAGAGATTCACCTGCCTCTGCCTCCCAAGTGCTGGAATTAAAAGTGTGCGCTACCTCAGACTGGAAGAAAATAAAGGAACTTTTAGACCATTGGAACTTTTAAAGACTGTGGTACTTTTTTAAAGATTTATTTATTGTGCATACAGTGTTCTGGTATGCAGTGTTCTTCTGCCTGCACACCAGAAGAGGGCACTACATTTTACAATAGATGGTTGTGAGTCACCATGTGGTTGCTGGGAATTGAACTCAGGACCTCGGAAGTCCAGCCAGTGCTCTTAACTGCTGAGCCATCTCTCCAGTCCCAATATTATGGTGCTTTTAAAGTTGTATTTCTAATATTAACATAAGGTAAGAAAAACAGGTTATGAATTGTAGTGGTGTATTTGTCAAGTTGACAAAAAGTTAATTGTTGGCAATTTTTTTTCAACTTAACATAAACTAGAATCCCCTAAGAAGAGGGAAGATCAATAGAGGGATTTTGTCTATCAGACTGAACTGTGGGCAAGTCTGTGGAGCACTTTTCTGGTTAATGATTGATGGGGGAGGATCCAATGCACTGTGGGCTGTGCCACCCCTGGGCTAGTGGTCCTGGGGTATGTAAGGAATCAGGCTGAACAATCTTCCATGGCTCCTGCCTTGCTCCTGCTCAAGTTCCTGCTCTGTTCCCCCAGTGATCAGCTGTGACAGGGATGTGTGAGCCGAATAAATCCTTTCCTTCCCAGCCTGCTTTTGGTCATGGTGTTTATTGCAGCATAGAAAGCACACTAGGAACTGGGGGTGGTGGCACACACCTTTAATCCCAGCATTTGGGAGGCAGAGACTATTGATCTCTGTGAGTTTGAGACCAGGCTTGCCTCCAGTGCAAATTTGAGGACAGCTGTTACACAGAGAAACCCTTTCTTGAAAAAGAAAGAAAAAAAAGAAGAAGAAGAAGAAAGGAAAAGAAAGAAAACTAAAGACCTATATTTGAAAAAAAAAAACTTCAAGGAAAGAAGTGGAAGAAAATACTGTTTTGATTTGGTTGGTAAAATGTGTGTGTGTGTGTGTGTGTGTGTGTGTGTGTGTGTGTGTGTTGCGGAGCAGTGAACACAGCATAGGGTCTACTGCCAAGCATAACTCTGAATAGTTTTTTTTGTATGTTGTGTGTATATATCTATGTGTGTTTGTGTGTGTTGTATGTTCATGTGTGTGCAGGTATATCTGTGGGGGGTAAACATATACATGTATGCATATACATGCAGAAACCAGAGGACACCTGCCATTCCTCAGCTATAGTTTACATTGTTTTGGGGGATAGGTTCTCATATCCATCTGGAGCTGCCAAGTAGACTAGACTGGCTAGCTAGTGAGCTCAGGGATCTGCCTGTCTCTGCCTGCCAAATGCTGAGATTACAGGAGTACCACCATGCCCAACTTTTTTACATGGCTTCTGAGGCACAAAACTCAGGTTCTCTCAAGCCCTTAACTGCTGACCTACCTCAGTTTCCTAAGGAGTTCTTAAATAAGTCATACCATTAAAGAAACAGAGACAGATTCGATGTAAAATCTTTTGTTGAGGGGACGGAGAGATGGCTCAGCAGTTAAAGCACTTGCTGTTCTTACAGAGGAGCTGGTTATGTTTCCCAGCTCCTACATCAGGTGGCTTATAACCGTCTGACTCCAGATCTAGGGAATCTAACACCTCTGGCCTCCAAGGTCACCTGTGCTTATCCCAATACAGACATACACCTACATATAATTTAAAAAACAATAAAAATCAATCTTTAAATCTTTTATTAAACAAATTACATCATTAAATAAACCACAGATAGGAAGATTTTTGGCAACATGTAATCAATGAAAGTCAGTGTTTGGGAACCCATAAAATCTTCCATAAATATGCTAGCCAATGGTGTCACATGACTTTAATCTCAGCACTAGGGAGGCTGAGGTAGGAGAATCTCTGAGTTCAAGGCCAGCTTGGTCTACAGAGAAACAGCCAGGACTAGCAAGAATTGAAAAATCTGACTATAAGGGGTGAGCATGTTAATGCATGTCTTTAATCTCAGCAGAGGCAGGTAGATCTCTGAGTTCAAGGTCAGTCTGTCTAACAAGTACCAGGCTAATCAGGACTACACAGTGAGACCCTGTCTCCAAAATATAAAGAAATCAAGTCCTACAAGCGCTGGTGTGATATGGAACTGGGAATTGGAGAGCAATTTCATAGTACAGATTGAACAAAAAATATGAAATGCTCCAAAACCAAGTTTTAAATGATGCTGTGGGCAGTAAATTCCATACTTGGCCTCATTTGACAGGTTGTGGCCATAACACACCTTGCATAGACTCTATGCCAGGTTGTGTAAGCAAGCTGTAAACATGCCCATATGTAATATTCATGACATGAGTCAACTTTTATGTTTAAAATCCAGTCTCATCCTCAAGGTCTCTCTCTCTCTTTCTCTCTCTGATCCTCTGTGTGTGTGTGTGTATGTGTGTGTTATACATGGGTACAACATGTCTGGGGCCCACAAAAGCCAGAAGAGGGCAATGGATTCTCTGCAACTGGAGTTGCAGACAGTTGTGAGCTGCCATATGGGTGCTGGGATCAAATCCAGGTCCTCTGGAAGAGCAGTGCCTACTCTTAACCCCTGAGCCATCTCTCTAACCTCCTTCTTCACCTTCATTTTTAAGGCAGGGTCTTGCTCTCAGTTTAGACTGAACGGTCAGCAAACCCCAGGGGTCCACTCCCCAGCCCTGGCGTTACCTGCGCGTGTCACCGTGACAACTTTTAAACATTTATTTTATTTTGTGTGTACGGGCGCTTTGCTCACATGTATGTCTGCATCTTGTTTGTGCAGTGCACATGGAGGCCCAAAGAAGGTGTTGGATCCCCTAGAGCTGGAGTTACAGATAGTTGTGAGCTGCCATATGGGTCCTAGGAATTGAACCTGAGTCCTCTGGAAGACCAGATAGTGCTTTTAACTATCTCTCTAGCCCTATGCATCCCTGGCTTTTCTGTGGGTGATGTGATCTGAACTCAAGTCTTCATATTTGCATGGCAAGGACTTTACCCATAGAGCCATCTCAAAGCTTTTTCAGTGTCTTTATTTATTATTTTGGACATGGCCTTAAATATTTCAAGCCAGCCTTGAACTTTCTACTTCCACCACTTGTTTTTGTTTTTGGCTGTTGTTGTTTGTTGTTTTGTTTTTCAAGACTGGGTTTCTCTGTGTAGCCCTCCCTGGCTGTCCTGGAATACGATTTGTAGACCAGGCTGGCCTAGAACTCAGAGACCTGCCTACCTCTGCCTCTCTAGGGCTGGGATTAAAGGCATGCACCACCACCTCCCAGACATGCTTGCACCTCTTGAGTGCTGGAATTACAGGTGTATATCACCACATAATGAGTATGTGGTGTCAGAGATCAAATCAGGGCTTTACGGATGCTGGGAAAGTACTCTAACAACTGAGCTGTCACCCCAGCCCGCAAATATTCTGGTCAACACATTAGTAACTGAAAGCATTTATAACCCCAAGCATTTTGTATAAGGCATGCTCAAGCTTCATCTGGCACCCCCAGCAGTGATGCAGAACCCCAACAGCTCTCAGTTGTCTGCCTTCCTGTGTGTGTCCGAGGAAATTCTTGCTCCATGCACACATGGAAGCATGTGGAAAATGTTGAGAGGAGGGACACTGTAACAGGAAGGGAAACTGGAGAGTGGATGAGCATTAGCAGGCAAATGGCTGGATATGGTGTGTTCATTGTGAGATGGCAAAGAGCCAGGGAGCTGAATGAGCTGCAGCTGCAGGCAGCAACTTAGTAGACTCATGTGATATAAAAAGTCCAAGAGCACATGATATCTGATTTCAATTTAAAAAGCTGTACAAACACACAAAACAATACCACGTCTTGTTTGGATGGGCATATAGACATCATAAAATTATGAAGTCTTTATTATGGGAGTAATTCATCAGGCTGGGGGAGAAGGTGCACTTCGGGGAAGGAGAAACGTGGTCAGGAAGGGCACACAGAGATGGCACAGCCTGGAGGATTTGTCGTTGCTGTTTAGAAATGGGGCTATGTCACCCAGGCTGACCTCCAGGTAGGCATAAGTGGCCCATCTGCCTTTGATTACCAAATGGAGGGGACTACAGGCAAATGTCCCATGAAAGGCCATAAGTCCTGTATATAGCTCTGTGAGTTGGTGTTATTTCATTTTATGTGTGCAGGTGTCTTGTCTGTCTATTGTCTGTGTACCACTTCTGTGCCTGCTGCCTAGAGAGTTCAGGAGAGGGCATCAAATCCCTGGAGCTGGAATTTTAGATGGTTGTGAGCTACCATGTGGCTGTCAAGAGTCAAATCTAGCTCTTCTGCAAGAGCAACAAGTGTTCTTAGTGCTGAGCCACCTCTCCAGGCCTCACTCTGAATTTTAGCAAAGTGAACACACCTGTGCACTGAGAGCCTCGCACATGAAGCTGAATATCTTTCTGCCCCTGGGAACCTTCCTGACCCTGCCTTTGCCCTGAGAGAAGCCAGCACCATCAGTTCAATCAGCACCAGTGAACCAAGCTTGCTTGTGAACTTAATAGAAATGAAATTAAAAGGCATGCAGTCTTTTGGGTGTGTGTGTTTATTTATTTGTTTGTGTTTTTATTTGGTTTGGTTTTTCGAAACAGGGTTTCTCTGTAGCTTTGGAGCCTGCCCTGGAACTTGCTCTGTAGACCAGGCTGGACTCGAACTCACAGAGATCAGTCTTTCTCTGTCTCCTGAGTGCTGGGATTAAAGGTGTACTCCACCACCACCTGGCTTGTTTGTTGTTTTTGAAACAAGGTATTGTCATATTGCCTTGGCTGGTGGCAAACTCACAGATATTATTTCTGTTTCCAAGTGCTAGGTTTAAAGGCATGTACCACTATGCCTGGTGAAGTGTGTGTGTTTAAGTGTTTAACTATTTGATTGTTTTATATTTTAAAATATTTTATTTATTTATTGATTGGTTGATTTGTGTTTGTGCCTGTGGGTGCAGTACCTAAGTAAGCCAGAAGAGGGCAATGGTGTCATCTCTAAGAGCAATCCAGGTGATTAACTACTGAGCCATCTTTCCAGATGATTTTACGTTTGCATTTTTAGTTTAACATTACACTTATGAGATTTACCCTATTGTAGCAATTCATTTTAATTACTTAATTCTCACTGCTAGATAGACTCCCACAGAATGACTATACCCTGACTTATTATCCATTATACTGGCAACGGTTTGGGGCTAGGGGGTATACAGCTCAATGGCAGAGGGCTTGCTTAGCATAGCATAGACTGAATTTGATTGTCAATAGCACAGAAAAATGGAGAAAAGGGGCATGGAGAGACATCTCAGTAGGTGAAGCTCTTGCCGTAGAAGCATGAGGACATCAGTTCTTTTGACTACTCAGAGGCCATGTGAAGCTAGATGTGGGTATTGATAAATAAAAGCAAAGTGGGTACCTTTTAGCAGGCCCTGCCAAGGTATGACACGACCCAGGTTAACCAAATGTGTTGGTTATACTGCCCTCTTGTGTTAGAATCAAGAACAGCATGTAATGCCGTTTTCCAGTGGTAAATTGGGTTCTGAGCCACTAATTGTGTCCCTTTATATAGTAGTTGAGAAAGGGAAGAAGGGGGGACACCAGGGCACAGGCAACTCAGTAGGAAAGTGAGACTAGAAGCAAGTCCTTAACTTTGATACTTTTAGTTCCAGGATGTGGAGAGAGAAAGGAAGAAACATACATCTCCCCCTCATTTGAGAGAGCATCCTGTGAGCCTATTTTGTACCCCATTTTCCTTAGGGGAAGCAATGAGAAATCTAACACCAAACATGCTCTAAAACACCCAGCAAAATGCACATTAAAAGTATACTGTGGGGGGCGCTGGAGAGATGGCTCAGCGATTAGGAGCACTGGCACTTCTAGAGAACCCATGTTCAATTCCCAGCACCCACACAGAAGCTCACAACTGTCTTTAACTCCAGTTGCAGGGTATACAACGCTCTCACATGAACATACATGCAGGCAAAACACCAATGTACATAAAACAAAAAAAGAAAGTCTGTTTGGGGGTTAGGGGATGTGACTCTGTAGGATGCTTGACTATGAAGCTCGGATCAGTCTCTGCAGTAAACAGACAAAACCAAAATCTCCAATTGTTCCTTTTTTAGAATGTGTTTAAAGACACAGACTGTGGGTGATACGCCAAGTACCCATGATAACATTGGAAGAGATTTAAGTGTCTTCCACCGTAAAGAAATGACTGTGGCTGGGCAGTGGTGGTGCACCCCATTAATCCCGGCACGTGGGAGTCAGAAGCAGGTAGATCTCCAAGTTCAAGTTTAGACAGGTCTACAGAGTGAGTTTCAGAACAGCCAGGGACGCACAGAGAAACTCTGTCCAAAAGAAAAAAAATCCAAAGGGGAAGAAAAGAAAAGAAAAGAAATGACAACGTGGCCGACAGTGGTGGCGCACGCCTTTAATCCCAGCACTCGGGAGGTAGAGGCAGGTGGATCTCNGATCTCTGTGAGTTCGAGGCCAGCCTGGTCTACAGAGCGAGTTCCAGGACAAGTTTCAAAGCTACAGAAAAACAAAAACAGAAACAAAAGAAAAAAAGAAATGGCAATGTGGGCTGATTAGGTGACTCAGCGGATAAAGGCCCTTTGTGCCAAGCTTAACTCCCTGAGTTTGATCCCTGGTACTCAGGCGGTAGAAGGAGGGAACCAACTCCTACAAGTTGTCTGTCCTTTGACCTCCTCATACATGCTGTGGTACATGAATGCCCATACTCTCCCATACATATCACATACACACTAATAATAAATAAAAATAAAAATAAAATAATTGTTAAAAGACATGACAGATGTTCGAGGGTACAAGCTGGGTAGTTTGGGCCTGCTTTCAGCGTTCCACAGTTGCCAGGGGTGAGCTCTGCGGCTTGCCTGCCACTCTCCAGGGGCTGGATTCCATCTTCCATGCCAACAAACAGAACGTTACACAATGTGCATGTACCCAAATGTCAAAAGGTTTCCTTAAAGATGTACAATTTGGATGTTTCATGAATCAGTTAAAATGGATTTAAATTAAGCAATGGCAACAATGATGCTGACAGTCCTCAGCCGCTGTGTGCCCATCCCACTTGCCTGTCATGGGACCCGGTGAGGCTTGTCTAACACAACCGCCTCCATGCCCTCCTTTCCTTCACTCACTCCACAAACATCCAGCATCCTCCATGCCAGTTAACTTCCTCAGTGCTGAGGCTGCTACTGTGGCCAAAACAGAGTCAGAGAGACTAGATTCTAATCAGGGAGACGAAATGGGTGACAAACACATTAATAACCAATACAGAGTATTCTGGCCCAAATACCCATGTCCTCTGAAAACTCATAGCTGAGGCTCAAACCCCAAATGTGAACAATTAGATGCATGATGTCATAAGGATGCCATTCCCTTTAATGAAGAGATAGTAAGCCATGGGGGTGGCATAAACCCAGTGTTGTGGGGTAATCTTTTTTTCTTTTCTCTTTCTTTCTTTCTTCCTTCCTTCCTTCCTTCCTTCCTTCCTTCCT
>LOJH01029407.1:0-12343 GCA_001685095.1 Ellobius talpinus
AAGAAGGATGGAGAGAGAGAGAGAGAGAGAAAGAGAGGAAGGAGAGAGAGAGAGCGCTTGAGGGGCGGAGCTATCTAAGATACACAGCGCCAGGGGTGCTAGGGGATTTGGTGTTCCCACTGCTGGGTTTCAGGCTTGCGTTGGTCGAGTATTCCTTCACTGTTTCCATGCTTCCCCTTTGAAATGATAATATATATTCTGTGCTAGTATATGGTGGAAGTACGTGATTTGCTTTTTTCATTTTACAGGGGGTTACAATTAAGAGATTGCCTTGAAGGTTGGGTGTGGTGGCACACACCTTTAATCTCAGCACTTGGGAGGCAGAGGCAGGTGGATCTCTGTAAGGGGTGAGTTCCAGGCCAGCCAGTCAAACAGTCTCAAAAATGAAACAAACAAATTAGAGCAATAAAACAAACAAACATTGCCTTGAGTCTCAGAAGAGACTTGGACTTTAACTGTGTTGAGACCAGGAAGGACCACAGGGGTTTTGAAGTTGGACTAAATGCATTTTGCCTTGTAATAGGGCAACTGTCCTACGGGTGGGGGGCAGAAAGTGAAATGTGCTGGTTTCAGTGAGAAATGTCCCCCATATGCTCAAGCATTTGATCACTTGGTTCCCCAGCTGATGGCACTGTTCTGGGCGGTTTAGGAGGTGCAGCCTTGTGGAAGGAAGTCTATCGCTGGGAAGAGGCTTTGAGAGATTCTAGTTTTACTTCCAGTTTGCTCTCTCTGCAGTAAATGATGGGCTCTCTTAGCTTTCCTGCTAGGGCTTGCTGCCCTGCTGCCCTGCCACGGCGGATTCGTCTCTCTGCAACTGTCAGCCCAACTAAACGCTTCTGTAACCTGCCTTCGGTCATTGTGTTCTAGCGCAGCAACAGAAAGACATTAACACATATGAGAAGATGCTTACAGGTAGAGATGGACCGATGGGGTGGTGGCAGTGCTCCCCAGGAAGTGTGAGTGCAGAGATGGGCTGATGGCAATGGCAGTGCTCCCCAGGAGGTGCAGGTGCAGAGATGGGCTGATGGGGTGATGGCAGTGCTCTCCAGGAGGTGCGGGTGCAGGCAGGCGATGTCAGTGCTCCCCAGGAGGTGCGGGTGCAGGACATGGCTGCACTGTATTCTCCCTGTAAGAGTGAATTATAGGGATCTCTTGCATGTTTTATGTAGGGCACTCTGTAGACATGCCGGACAGGTACCCTGGAGGTAGGAGAGTCTGGGGTCCAGAAGGCACTGACTCTTGGGTCCCTTTCCTTGCTGTGGACATTCATCGGCCCGTCTTCCACCTTCATTCCTGTGTGACCATCTCTATTTGACTCCTGGGTTCTCCATTTCTGGATAACAATGGAGGAGTCATATGTGTCTCTGAAGCCAGAGTAACTCTGATATTATCTTCAAGTTTGAGCTTTATCAGTTAGTCCTGAAAGCAAGAATTTCAATTATAGAGAGGCTAACTTGCTTAAGGACCCAAGCTGGCATGTGACAGAGTAGTTATGTCGCATTTATTGCACACATGTGACTTGCACGTTTTTTAGCGATAGATATGCTTTCTGTCTCTATCTGTCCAGTCTGAGAGGGAGCCAGCAACCAACCATTTTAGGGCTGTGGAGGCTGTCCTGGAACTTGCTTACATAGACCAGGCTGGCCTCAAACACACAGAGATAGGCCTGTTTCTGCCTCCCTGGGGAGTAAAGGCGAGCACCACCACACTCAGCAGGGAGAGGGAATTTCTAAGGAATCCAACTTAACAATGAGGTCCTTCAGAGGGAAGAGAGGCTAAAGGTTCTGTCCCTTGGACGGTCCAGAAGGAGCCTGCAGAGCCCCAATTTGAAAATCTTTGTGGCCTGTTGGCCATAGCTGTAGCCTCAGTAGCAGAGGCCAGTTGAGACAGGAGGGGTGTGTGTGTGTGTGTGTGTGTGTGTGCGTGTGCTTTCAAGTGCTTTGGAATGATCTAGGAAGGAAGAGTCTAATGGAGAAGACCTATTGAGTTTCCTGAAGATGGGAGATCTTAGGAAGAATTATGCCTGCTTTAAGGGCAATAAGGAAATGAGCTATTTTGGGACTGGAGCAATGGTTCAGTAGTCCAGTGTGTACTCCTTTTGTAGAGGATCTGAGTCTGGTTCCCAGCGCCCAGGTCTGGGGGCTCATAACTGTGTGCATCTACAGCTCCAAAGGGATCTGATATCTTTTGGCCTCTTGGGGCACAGACATAAACACCGCCCCCCTCAAGACAGGGTTTTTCTTTGTAACTGCCCTGGTTGTCCTGGGACTCTCTTTGTAGACTAAGTTGGTCTTGAACTCACAGAGATCTGTTTGCCTCTGCCTCCTGAGCACTGGGATTAAAGGTGTGCGCCACCACCGCCTAGCACAAGCACATATAATTAATAATAATAATTTTATTTTTGAGATAGAATCTATCGTCTAGCACATTCTTTGAAGTGTAGACAGCCATGCCTTACTATAATCCTAGCATTCAGAAGGCAGAGGTGGGAGAACACGCACACGTGCTCACACACACACACACAAACACAGAGAGAGAGAGAGATATGAGAGAGATATGAGAGAGATATGAGAGAGATTTCAGGGGAAAAATGTACGGGACGCGTTTTAGGGAGAATAGGATTATTGGAAGACATTGTGGATTGGGGAGTGATAATGGAAGGGAATGGATTTTCTCATCGAAAGGTGAGGGGAAAAATGAGGAACAAAAAAACGAATCGGCATGCTGCGGAGCCAGGAGGGCACTGGCAAACTCCGCCCAGAGTCAGGATGCCCCCAACGAAGTGACGCAGCGCGGTTTGGCCGCTGTGGGGCGCCGTAGCCCGCGCTGTTGCCAGGGGAACGGGCCCCGCGCCGGGTGAGGCCCAGCTTGCCTTGGCGTGGCACGGCTGCAGAGCCAGCCGGTCCGAACTAAGGCGGAAGGACTCGGAGGCCCAGCCGCGGTCCGGGATGGAGCCACGCTCCGGGACGCGTCTCCTCCGGGTCCGGGGGACTGACTCTGCCCGGACGGTCTGAAGTGCGGCCGCCCTGGGGAGGGTGGACGGGCAGGACGGGGCCGAGCCGCTGGCTGACCTTGGCAGGCCGCATCTGGCGCAGGTGAGGAGCGGCTGCGGCGTTTCTCACCTCGAGCCTGGCCCGAGCCACCGGGTCGCGCTGCTCCGGTGCCTGGCAGGACTCTGGGCCGGTCTCACCGACCCGGGGAGCTCGCTCGGGACTTGCTTCTAGCACTAATCAGGGTTATAGGTCTGCACCGAGTGCTCACCGAGTACCAGGCCTTGTGCAGGCGTCGGGCCTAAGAACAGACGCCCTCAGTCTCCAGAACCCACGGAGAATTAAGGCGGGATTGGGGAGCAGAGGCCAGACACGTGACTAGAGTAAGCTTAGGTCGCCAGTGCTCCGCAGGGCCCTACAGGTGACTTTTAAGCTAAGACGTGGAGGTTGGAAAGAAGCCAGAATTGTGCGTAGGGGAAGGGTATTTCTGAAAGAGGGAAAAGCAAACACAAAAGTCCAGGTAGTAGAGTACTAATACTAAACAGAAATCATGAGGAGAGTCCCTACAGTTCATAGTGAGGCGGTTCAGCTTTTATCCCAGAAAGGGAAGGGAGTCACTGAAGAGTTCGATGAGTTGGAAGTTTTGTGTGTGTGTGTGTGTTCCTTCCAGACAGGGTTTCTCTGTAGCTTTGGAGCCTGTCTGGAACTAGCGCTGTAGATCAGGCTGGCCTCGAACTCACAGAGATCCCCCTGCCCTCTGCCTCCGGAGTGCTGGGATTAAAGGCTTGCGGCATCACCGCCCCCTGAGTTTCAGGTTTTGATAAGGGTTTTATATTCTGGCTGCTGAGCTGATTAGTTGAAGATTAGCTCTGCTAGTGCAGCCGAGGGTCCTAGAACCCAGAAGTTTCTCCGCGCCCTCCTCTGTGCACAGGGGATGAGTTGTCATGTTTATGAGACGAAGTGAGGGGGTCCACATCTGAGACCAAGGATTAAAAAGATGGGTGGGAGCCGTGTGAAGCAATAGGACTACTTCAGAGCGTGCAATTAAGTGAATTCCGTGGAAGCGCTTCAAGCACGCCTGGTCTAGAATAAGTACCACCTAAATGGCAACGATGCTGTTACATCATGGATTCGCTGTAAGGGAGCGATGATGGTTAGCGCAGCAGAGATCCTGAGAAGCGGCTTCACTTTCTTTACCAAGGGTTAGGTTAGATGAGGGGTGGTCACGTGGTCACTCTTTGTGGAATGGCTGTTTTGCTGTGGGAGACCAGCTGTATGCAGATAATCACCCTGAGATGCAATAAAGCCATCGTGGTGTTTAATTAGCCTGTTTTTTTCCCCTATTGTTTTTCTTACTTTGTTCTGTCACAACTTTGTTCTTAATGACTTTCTTGGTGGGTGTTCCCCAAGGCTGGCTCCTACAATCTCTAGATGATTTCCTGGTTAAAAATCAACAACCCTCGCCTCCTTTCCTTGGTTTTCTGTTCCCTGGTGCTGTTTCTCATTTCTTCTTCTGAACTTGTGTCCCGGAGTCTGTGGTGGCAGCTGCAGCTGGAGAGTGACACAGAAATGTTTGCACACCATGTCAACTCAGGAGTGATCTCAAGGGTTTCTTCGCTACAGCAACGGACTTCGACATACTGTTTATGAGAGAGAAAATAAAGACCCAGCCACATTATTTGAGACCAAAGAGCAGAGAGGCCTTTGAGAACAGCTTTAAGTTCTAGCCTGTTTTCTGGAAATGATGTGCTATGCATCCTTTAGTTGAACTATAGCCACTTCTCAGAAAGTTTAAGACCGCAGGCTTTTCTGGCACCTGTGGGGAGTTTTAATAAACACTGTATTTGCCCCTAGACGGCTCTTACAAAGGACTCGCCACTAAACCAATGTGCCCCGCGAAGCATTTTCTGCCCCGCTCCCCTTTATGTGGTCTAAATTGAGGCGTGTTAGATCTCAGTGAAAATTATTCTAGAAGCAGATCCCTGGGAAAGGCTGAAAAGTGATTTAGAATTACTCAGAGGAATCTCGCAAAAACACAGTAAAGTGCCTTTCCTGTGGGGTGCACCTCTCCTGTGGGGTGCACCTCTCCTGCGAGGTGCACCTCTGCCTTGCTCTGGGGCCACAGGGCACTGAGCAGCTCTCTTTCTTGGTCAAGCCTACACCAGTGTCTTGCCCAGCAGCTCTATTGTACTGCCCAAAGTCTGTTTCCAACTTTGACAAGACCCTAACAGTACTAGAAGGTTCTGTGGTTCTTCCTCACAGACCTGCGTGACTCAGAGCTGCCTTCATGGGTAAGAAAGCACCTAAACAAGCTCTCTTGTCAAGTGGTTGTTAGGCAGGAATCCCTGGTTTCTGGTTTGGTATAAACCTCTAGGTCTTACAGGTTCATCTGGTTCACACGGCAGCACAGTAGAACAAAGGGCTAGAGGTGACACACACCCTTTCAGTGTAGCTTATTGATGAGTGTATGTGTTGTGTTGTTGTTTCTGGGGATTGAATTCGGGCCTTTCCACAGAGCTATCCTACTTCCCTTTTTTTTTTTTTTAGATAGGGTCTCACCTTGTAACTCTGGTTGTCTTAGAACTTATGGTGTGTGGACCAGGCTGCCCTGGAATTCACAGAGAGCTTGCCCACCTCTGAGTGCTGGGATTAAAGGTGTGTACCACCATGACCAGCTATTTTTTTTAAAACAGTAAATGCCCATGATTTTTAAAAAAGCTTGAGTAATAGCAGCAGTCACACAGTAGAAACACATCAGTCTAACCCCGTCCCTGGTACTGTATCTTCATGGAAATTACCCCGCATTTGGGTTCTGCCATTCCTTCCCAGAGTAATGTGTGCCTGTGGCAACACAGATCTCTGTCTGAACATCCCTTCTGGACTATTTGTTTCTTTCGACAGTCTTGCTATGTAACCCAGGCTGGGCCTGGAAGTTGCAACTCTCCAGCCTTAAACCTCACAAATGCTGATGGCCTTTTTAAAAAATATTTTTTCAATATGTGTATTTGTATATGTGTCTACCTGTGACATAAGTGGAGGGCATTGGATCACTTGGAGCTGGGATTACAGGTGGTTGTGAGCCTCCTGGTTTGGGTTCTGGGAACTGAACTCTAGTCCTTCTGGAAGAGCTTGGCTGCTCTTTTTTTTTTCCTCTCATAAGAGGATATTAGATTTTTTTTAAGATTTATTTTTATTTTATGTTTGAGAGTGTTTTACCTGCATTGTATGTCTGTGTACCATAAGCATGCCTGGTACCCTTGGAGATTAGAAGAGGTGTCAGATTTCCTGGAACTGGGGTTAAAGATGGTTTTGAGCCACCATGTCGTGGGTGCTAGGGTCGGAACCCTGGTCCTCTGTAAAAGCAACAGAGACTACACTGCTGAGCCATCTCTCCAGCCCCAGCCTTGTTTTTTATTTATTTGATAGCTCACTCTACAATTGTGTGTCTTGCTTGTTCATGTAACTTCAGCTTAAGAATAAAGTCGTCCCTTGTTTGTGATGCTACATAGCATTGCCTTGTGTGCCTATGCCATGACATGCTTATATTTGTTTTTGTGCTCTGTTATTACAAGGAACAATGCAGTGAACCTTTGTGTGTTAAGAGAGCGTAAGATAAATACAGAAATGAAGGGTCTGGGCCACAAGTTAAATGTGTTCTCAGGTTTGGTTTGCCAAGTTGCTTTCTGGCTAACTTTTGAAACATGAGTAAAGAAGACACCCAAATAAGTGGGATTTGTGAAATTTGCCCTCAGCTCCTTTGAACTGTGAGTGGCAGTGAAGAGCCAGAAGAAGGCTCTACTCCAGACAGCCCTGGTTCCTGTTTCCAGCCTGCCTCTTCTGCCTCTTTCCATTCATAGCTTAAAAATATGAGCCTTCTAAGCTTACTTTTTGGGGGCGGGGGGCGGAAATGGCAGTTGTTTTGAGACAGGGTCTCACTACATAGCCCTGACTGTCCTGGAACTCACTATGTAGACCAGGCTGGCCCTGAACTCACAGAGATCTGCCTCCTGAGTGCTGGGATTAAAGATATACACCATGATGCCTGGCTTTGTGTTATTATTATTATTATTATTATTATTATTATTGTCTGATCTAAGCAACTTAACCTTCCCAGTTTCTCAGTCGCCTTTGCCATACCTCTTTACTAACTGAGTTGATTCTGAAGTCTCCAGACATCTTTCAGGAATCCAGGGCTGCCCATAGGTTCCCCAGGGCCGGGACTTTCCAGTCTGGTTGTTTTTAGCTATCTCACACATGAATTTCAGAACAACATTCTGAATTTATTGCTGCTTTTAATATTGTTATTATTTGAGCTAGGATCTCAGTGTTTCGCTATGTTGCCCAAGTTGACTTTGAACTCCTCGGCTAAGTGATCTTCCTGCCTTAGCCTCCTGACTGCCTAAATTTGTTGTTTTTATTGAAGCAGTGGCAGGCAGGAAGTAGATCAGTCATACAACTATTATACCATTCATTATGAGAACTCAAAATGTTAAGGTTTTCTTTCCTTTTTTGGCTGTTTTGAGACAGTGTCTTACTATATAACGTTGGTTGGCCTGCAATTTGTTATGTACGACAAGATTGGCCTCACACTCAGAGATTTGCCTGCTTCTGCCTCCAGAGTTCTGGACTTTTGTCTCCGGTCATTTGTCACCGCTTCCTGGCTAAGATTTTCTTCATTGAATTTAAGCATATATATTAAGGTAGCCTAATTTTATTTTTAAAATGTTATGTAAAGATTTTAGCAAATGAATGTTAAATAGGAAAGATTATTGTCATACTGGCAGTGGCCTTTGCCTTGTAGTGACAAGGGACAGGCCTGCATAGCCCCTTCAGTCTTATGCAGATGGCAAGCAAGTCCATGACTTAGGCAGCAGATACTTGTGCCTCTAACAGTCTGTGAATCTCCTTGCATTTCCTCCTTCCATCCATGCTAATATCTGTATGTTTTGTTCTTTTTAAGCAGAAGGCACATGAAGAATATTTTGCCAAGGTTTTATACAACTCAGCCCACTAAGCTGAGGGCACTGTATGGGCAAGGAGAAGCTGTACACCTGACCTTGACTCTCTGGCTCCTTCTAAAGTACAGGGTTGCCAAGCCGCTGCCCTCTGGGCAGCCTACTGGTATTGCCTCATCCCATGTCCTTTCTGGTCTTGTTTGTGCCATCTTCTCTACTGAGACTAGAAATCAAAGCCACGTCATACTCTGGCTCCTTCAGTGCCCAGAGCATCCTACCTAGGCCCAAGTGATCCCAGTCTTGCAGCCCCCACGGTTCATCTCTCACTGCTCCCTGGCATGTTCTGTTTGAGAGGCTTCCCTTGCAAAGCACTGCCTGAACACTCAGGTACCCGCTGCCTTGATGTGCTCTGTGTCTCTCTGGGCCTCAGAAAGGAAAGTTGGAGAGGGCAGGTACCTAGTCTCATCTGTGTTTATACCTTCAGGGCACACAGGACTGGACCCTGGGAAGCCTTGCCTGGCCAAGGGCTGAGTGCACCATCTGGTCATGTTTTGGGGGAACAGAGCCACATATCTTTCATTTTGGACTCCCAGAGGGCTGTTGAGAGGGAAAGGACAGCCAGAGAAAGTCCCCCAAGCCTGATGACAATACTTGGTCTCATCTGTGGGCCCCATTTTGGATTTGGTCCGACCTCCCAGCCCTTGTAATGAAATTTTTTGGACCAAAAAGAATTTGTGGCCTTCAGTTCAATGATAAAAAATATTATCAAGTTTGGAGTTAGCTCTCTCAGGGTTTGGGCCAGGCAGGGTGCTCCTGGCTGTCCTTAGTGTCTGTTCCTGAGCATTGCTGCTACTTCAAAGAAGTCCATGCTGCCTCTGAAGTCTTAGGCAAGTGGTACTTCTCTAGACCAACAATACCTTAATTTGGAGTCAAAGCTACCTACAAGACTGTTAGCAGCAAACTTCCTTCTTGGGATGGTGAGTTTTCCTCCCTCAGGACACTGGGATAGTTTAACACAAGGGATGCCTGTGGCCCCTGTGGAGTACTAGGATCATACCAGCCATATGCTCCTGTTTCTCTCTTGAGAAACAAACTCTGCCAGGTATAGGGCCTTTCAGTTGTGGGGTTGATAAAGGCAAGACTAGGCTTTGGGACCAAATTATTCATCCCCTTCAACGTGCTTGCTGGCTCAGATAGAGTATAGCCCAGGGAGAGGATGCATGTGTAAATGCAAGGCCCTAGGTCAAAAAATTCCCAGTACTGCAGAACATTTGTCCTGATGGGGGTGGTTCTGGAGAACCCCTGTACAGTCCACAGAGATCTGCCTCAGAGAACTACCAGCTCAGCTGTATTTACAGGGCTTGATCTGATGACCTTTGGGTATTTGGGTATTACAAAAAAAAACAACAAAAAACAAACAACAAAACGGGCAAAGATTTGCTCACCTGAGAATGTTCTAAAGAAAATTGTGTCTTTTTTTTTCTTTGTCACCATTGATTTAAATTTGAACCCTAAGATTGGCCTGCCCTTTCTCTGTCACCACAACTGAACAGCCCTGTACCTTGAGGCAGTTTCCAAAGAAAGAAACAGAGACATGTGACTGGTCATAATTCCCTATTTTTGGTAGTGGCCAGAGGCATAGTGACAAGATCAGAATGTCAGTCCAAGATAGTATGGTGGCATAGTCTTGAAATCTAAAGGCTATCCTGGTCTATACAGCAAGTTGAGATACATGGAAAATCCATTAGTCAGATTATTTAGTTCTTCAACTAAATTAAAAGGAAAAATATAGACAGAGAACTGTGTGTCAAATGCTTGAGCGGCACATGTTTGGCTCACACTTGTAACCTCAGCTCCCAAGGTCATGAAGCAGGAGGATTGCTAAGGGTTTGAGCTAACCTGGGCTACATAAAATGAGTTTTAGGGTGGTCATGGTAAGACTCTATCTTACTTATTTTTTTTGAATGGCAGTATGTTTGTTTCTCGGGGCCACCACTTAAGAAAGCAGTTTCAGGACTGTGTTCCCAATCAGGCTGTAGCTACTCTGCGATGCCCACTCCCCAGTGTCCAGCTGAAGGAGATGCGCATATGGTCTATGCCAGGGCTTGGACAAAGCAGACTGCCTGCAAATCAAAACCTCTGGAGGTAAAGCGCCCAGGAAACTGCCTACAAAAGCCACTTGGAGGAATGCACCCTCTACTTGGGGGGGTGGGGGTAAAGAAACCTCATTGTTACAGGTCTCACTGTGGGAGTTAGTGAAGTTAGATGCTATCACTGAAGTATTCACTCATTTTTTTTCAAACTCCCCTTCCAGCATCTGTTATGAGAAATTGCTAAACACTTTAAAACGGGCCAGAAAGATTGCTTAGTGGGTAAAGTACTTGCTGCCAAGCCTGACAGCCTGAGTTCGAACTCCAAGACCCACATGGTGGAAGGAGAGAACAGACTCCTCCAAGCAGTACACACACACACACACACACACACACACACACACACAAAAGGAAAAAAGACTTTAAAACAGACCTGTGCTGCGAGGAAGCAGTGAGCCTTCGCCTCCTCTCCTGCTCTGAACGGCCTCTGCTGCTTTACCTGTGGCCAGGGATGTTGGTCTAGTTGGGGTTTTTGAAGATGCCGGTTGTATACTATCTGTGTCAAACATTTAGCAATTATTTTAACACTCCACATATGTGGAGAACATGCTTAAGAATCCACTATGGGACTGGAGTTGGTAAAATGCCTGCCTTGTGGGTGTGAGACCTGAGTTGAATTCCCAGAACCTGTGGGAAAAGCCAGGCATGGTGGACTACTCTTCCAAAGACCTGAGTTCAATTCCTGGCACCCACATGGTGGCTCACACCCATCAGTAACTTCATTCCAGGCAACCCTGTGTCCTCTTTTGACCTCTCTGTACATATATGTAGGCAAAATGCCCACAAATTTAAATAAATGTTTTTACAATTATTCTTTTTTCTGTGTATGAGTGTTTTGCTTACATACATGTCCGTGTACCATGTGCATGCCTGGTGCCCGTGAAGGCTAGAAGAGGGTGTCAGGTCCCCTGGACGTGGAGCTATGGCTCACTGGCTGCTCTTCTAGAGGATCCAGGTTCAATTGCCAACATCCACATGGCGACTCACTTTGCTCTAGTTGTCCCCTTCTGAGAGGGTAGACTGTGGCAGTTGAGATGGTTCAGTGCGTAAGAGCACCTGCTTCTCTTGAAGAGAACTTGGAACTTTGCTTCCCAGCACCCACACCAAATGGCTATAACGGCCTGTAACTCCGGTTCCAGGGGATCTGGTGACCTCTTCTGGACCCTGGGACCCTGCACTCATGCACATGTGCACACACACTTGCTGTAAATAATAAGCAAATAAGGGCGATGGGCACCTAAGCAGTAACACCAAGGTTATCCTCTGGCCTCTGTAGGCATACCCTCGCATACCCCTCACATACCCATGGATTATTATTATTTCATTCTCAACCTTTTCTTTGCAGCTGGGTGTGGTGGCACATGCCTGTAATCCCAGTACTCAGAGGGAAGAGGCAGGCGGTTAAGACCAGCTATGGCTACATAGTAAGTAAGAGCTTGCCTCGGAACAATTTTCTCTCCTATTATTTATAGTTCTGAATGTTAGACTTTTCTCCCTCTTAAAGGATCAAAAGGTATCAAAATATATGGTTTTGGCCAGGCATAGTGGCAAACACCTTAAATCCCAGCATTTGGGAGGCAGAGGTAGGTGAATCTCTGTGAGTTCAAAGCCAACCTAATGTACACAGCAAGCTTCAGGACAGCCAGCGCTACATAGAGAGACCTTGTCTTAGAAAAAGTAGGATAAACAAAGGTATGCTTGAGAATGAAAAAATAGGGTGAGGAGTCAGGTATTGGCTGTTTCCCCATTGTCTATAAGAACTTCTGTTTTTGAGACATAGTCTCACTGTATATTCAGGGCTACCCTGGAACTCACCAGGTAGACCAGGCTGTCCCTGAACTCACAGAGGTCTGCCTGCCTCCTGAAATTAAAGGTGTGTGCACCACACCTTGTATGTGTGTGGATATTGAACATACAAAGATATGAAGCATTAATGCAAGTCAAAATATTATGGTCAACAAATTTTGGCCGTTCAGCTTTATAACAATTATGGATAAATCTGCTAAAGTCTGGGTAATAGTGTTTTGGATTAAAAATACACATTTCTTTCTGAGGGCAACTAAATGGTTTTCCTATCATTTTTATCATATGGTGTATTGCAATAACTGTACTTTTCTGAGTTATCCTAAATGCAAGAGTGTGTGTACTCATGTGTGCGTGTGTATGCATGTGTGTGTCTCAAGACTAAATCTAAAGCCGGGTGGTGGTGGCTCACGCCTTTAATCCCAGCACTTGGGAGGCAGAGGCA
>LOJH01029407.1:17453-32517 GCA_001685095.1 Ellobius talpinus
ACTGGCTGCTCTTCTGGAGGTCCTGAGTTCAATTCCCAGCAACCACATGGTGGCGTTGGAAAAAAAAGAAATGAGGCTCAAGATTCTCATTCAGCCTCCATGACTTTCTGCATTGTAAAGTCTGCTTTTCTGTTCAGATTTATTTTCCATTTTGACAACAGTGATCTCTTCCTGGAAGCCCTTGCCTCAGCAGCCAGCTGAGTCAGAGGTCAAGAGCTGACATCCCATTGGGCCAGTCTGCTTGGCAAGTGTGTAAAATTGTAGGATGATAAATACCAAAAATGCACAGGTCTTTTATTTTTCTTTTTCTTTTCGAGAAGGGGTTTCTCTGTAGCTTTGGAGCCTGTCCTGGAACTCAATCTGTAGAATTCAAGGACTGGCCTTGAATTCACAAAGATCCGCCTGCCTCTGCCTCTGAAGTGCTGGGATTAAAGGTGTGAGCCACCTAGATTTTTTAGAATTCCCTTTGAAAGCTCAGAATTTGGCAGCATGGATCCTCATATAGCAGTCGTGAGCTGGGACAATACTTCAGTCATCCCTCTGTTTGACAGCCAGCATGGTTCTGGTATCAGCCCAGCCCTTTTCCCTCTGCCTTCCCTTCCAAGGCCCTGTTAGACATTCCTTTCCATGTGTCAGCTGTGATCACATTTCTTTAGAGAAGTCTCCCAGACCTCCGCGGTGTTTTCAGGTCCCTGTTCAGGTGCCATCTGTCCCGACCAGCAGGACAGGAATCAGGGTCCCTGGTAACCTGGAAGAGAGGAATGGAGGGGCAAGAGACACAAGAAATGGACAGCAAGTTTGTATTCTGATCAAGCTGCCAACTTTATTTTTTCTCAGGAGCGTTATATAGCAAACAGGCAGTGGGTGGGGGGGTAGGATGCTGGAATGTCAGGTCTGGAGGCATCCCCTAGCTGATAGGAAGAGATAAGGGGATGCTGAGGGTCTGTAAATATTTACAGGGGGAAATAATAATCACTTCTGGTGCCTGGGATCCACAGATCTGCAGGCCTGTAGACACTCTTAACTCACAGGGAGATAAGAAGATCCCGGAACTTTCCCTACAGAGCCTTCTGAATAGCTTACTTAACTTGTGAACTTAAGATGGCTGTAACCAAAATACAGGTCTTTGCTTCGGCAAGATCCTGTCTGAGTAGATAAAGTCATCAGTACAAACTGACGGAACTGACCTGTTATCTGATTAGTGCCTGTGCTTTCCATTGTGCAGCGGGCTCCTCAGGGCCCAGGACCCATCCTTTCCATATTCCTTCATGCCTGGTGCAAAGAGAAGAACCGTGTAAACAGCTGAGTGGGTGAAGTGGTAGGAAAACCAGGAGAAGGCAGGAAGCTAAAATGTTTGCCCACAGTGAGTGGCGAGAGTTGAGAGAAGCCTGAGCAAGGCGAGCTTTGGCCCTGGGCTAAGGCATGACCTTCATCTAGAGAGCCATTAGTCTGGAGGTCTTGATGCAGGGAAGAGCCAGGCTTCTGAAAACTCACTCCTGGAACACAGGAAGAGTAGACTCTGGAGAAGAGTGAGGTTCTCAGGTAACCCAGGCAAGAGGCAGAGAGCTGACCCATAGCCCTGGCCAGGGGATAGAGAGCTCAGTGTTGGGCACAGATGCAGCTCTTGAGCCTAGCTCATGCAGACAGAGGAATCTGGGTACCGAGGGAGAGTGAAAAGGCTATTGGGCAGCTGCCGTGATGGGTAAAGGATGAACACGGAGCGATGGAGGGATGGTACCCACCTGGCTAGTAGGAGAACAAAGGATGCTTATGGTGAGTAGGTGGAGGGATGAGAAGTATCCGCCTCAGTGGAGCCTGTCGGTGAGCTTGTGTGAAGACTTTGCAGCCAGTCAGCAGCCTGCTCATTTCCTGTATTTGGCTCAGCAAAGCCATGGGAAGCGCTTGTGTTGGTTCCAGGAGTTAGCTACACTGCCCTGGCTAGCCCTGACCATGTGAGGCTATCCCAGACACTCAGCATAGGGTGCCAAGCACCTGGACTTGAGGTGGGGAGGCAGCCAGTAGATTAGTCCTGTCTGCAAGTGGTTCTCCATCTGGCCCCAGCTGTTGAAAGGGGGCACTTGCTTCCGTCTCGGAAGTTGCTTCCTGTGAGAGCAAGGAAACCAAGCTCAGAATTTTAACTTTAGTCTCTGGACCTTAGGGGATGATGGCTTTCAGACTCTTTCACCTTCTGAAATATGAGGCAAGAAACACGCAAGGCCTAAGCCCTGTGGCTAGATCCCTTGGTGGCAGTAGTACATATTACTGGCCTTTGGGCTCCATTGTCATATGACCCTATTCTGCTGAGGGTTTAGGGGTCTGATAAAAATATCTGGTAGGGGGCAGGAGAACATAGTACAGGCAGAGTCTCTGTACAAAGGAAATCTGCATGGACAGGGAAGTCCTCTGGCCAAGAAAGTGGGTGGGGCTCCTGGTTTGCAGAGTATGGACTGAGTCTTTAACCTGCTGGGCTAGTGCATGGGTGCCATCTTTGCTGGCCACCTCGTGGTGCACCTGACTGCCGTCTCCATCGATCCAGCCGATGCCAATGTGCGGGACAAGAGCTATTCTGGGCCCCTGCCCATCTTCAACCGCAGCCAGCATGCACATGTCATTGAGGACCTGCACTGCAACCTCTGCGACGTGGACGTGTGAGTGGATGTGTGCGAGCGAGTGGGTGGCCCGTGAGCATGCCTGGAGGATGACCAGAGGGTCGTGCCAGGCTCCACACTTATACTTGTGCCCCTGAACACTTGTACTTTGCATAGTCAAGAGTTGTGCTGGAGGGTGGGTGTGCTGGCCCATACCCTTTGTCCCAGCACTCAGAAGGCAAGAGGCAGGCAGATCTCTGGGATTTCAGGCCAGCCTGGTCTACGTGGTAAGTTCCAGGACAGCTAGTAAGATCCTGTCTCAAAAACAAAACAGAAAGAGTCTTGGTAGAACTGGGCATGGTGGTGCATACCTGTAATCCCAGCAATTGGGAGGCTGAGGCAGGAGGATTTCAGTGAGCTTGAGGGTAGCCAGGGCTACATAGTAAGACACAGATTCAAACAAACCACCACCACCAAAAACAACAACAAAGTCTTGGCGGAGTGACTTGAGAGTGGTTGGGAGAGAGGGCGAGGGCTAGCATTTCCGGTAGCGAAAGCAGGAGGCATTGGGTGGCACTGCAATCAATTCTAGACGACCAACTCTGCCAGTGACATCTTCACTGCACCCAGATGGGGCAGGAGGGAGGTCAGCCTTACGTGTTCTGTGCTAAGTACCGTGTTCTTTAACAAAAGAGCCAGAACCTACTGCTCAGAAAGCTAGGAGGTGTCCTGAAGCCACAAAAATACTGAGCAGCAGAGTCAAGGCCACATTAGCTGTGTACCCTCTACCCCCAGCACATTTACCCATGAGGGGTCTGAGGCCAAAGAGGCCAAGTTGAGGAGGAGACAGAACACCTGGTTTCCTTTGGCAAATCCCAGTGCCTCTCTAGGAGTCTTCCCTACATTATTGGAGTTTTGAAATCTCGAGACTCAGGTATGTGTTGGGGGAGAGCGTGTAGCCCAAGGCCAGCTCCACTCTTGGAAACTGAAGGCTTAAAGTAGCCTGTTAGAGGGGGTCTGTGTAAAGGAACCGGAAGGCCTATTGCCATTCCCTAAGCAGCAGTTAGCACTCTGAGTGGCTCTGGCAGTTACTTTCCATGAATGATGGAGAAAGATCCTGTCATACTCATTTGGGTCTTCCGTCGTGCCTCCTGGGGGAGACCCGACTTGTCTCTTAATGTGGCATTCTCTCACGTGTTTCTTGCCCACGGGTTTCCTTAACACCCCTAAATGACAGTGAACACCTCTCCTTTCAGCTCCTTTACAGTTAGCCCACACAGGCCTTCTGGAAGAGTGCCAGGAAAATTCCCGTAGGATGGTAAGGAAAGGGACCCCAAAATGGAGCTGTTAGAAGTGCAATTAAAACACCAGTTGGGCAGCTGTGCATTCTGCCTCAGGTTCCGTACCTGCATCTTGTTGTGTGGTCTGGCACAGGGGTCCTTGCTTGCAAAGGACACCCCCTTTCTTTCTCATGTGAACCTTACTTAGGTATGTAGTTCCAGAGTAGGACCCCTCTTCCCTCTACCATGGTTCTCAGAACCTTCTCCAGGTGTCCCACCCCGTGTTTCCGCCAGAGGGCGCGTGTGCTCCTCATTGCCGCGCTCAGGGAGGGGTGGAGGTGCCCGTAGGTAATTAGGAACCAGGCCTGACTTGGTCGCTACACCTGCCAAGGTGGGCTGGCTGGCCGGTGCGAGGTGCCTTCCCCAACCCTCCGCAGGAGTGCGCGATCCAAACACTGCAGCGCCTGTAACAAGTGCGTTTGCGGCTTCGACCATCATTGCAAGTGGCTCAACAACTGCGTGGGCGAGAGGAACTATCGGTGAGAATCACCTGGGGTCTGGGGACTCATGCCCCTGAGTCTGGGCTCTATTGTAGACTGCTTGTAACGCGGCGCACAGTTGTGGGTAGGGATGTGTACATGCTGAGAAGGTGGTACTTGGGATGGATGAGGGTGGGTTTGGAGTCTTCCATCCTATCGGTCCAGACAAAGATGGGGGGCCTGATAAGTGGTTGCCTCTTAAGGCTCTATGACTGACTTCTGAGGAGTTGGGGCTTTGGGGTCAGGAGCCTGGCTTCTGGGCTTCTGGCTATTACCAAACTCGAGCTCCTGAGTGCTCACAGCTACCTGTGGCTGGGCCAGGCTCTTTCTACACAGTGTGGCATCTGCTTTATTGGGTGTTCTGCTCCTGGTGCTGGTGGCCACATATGTCTTCGTGGAGTTCTTTGTCAACCCCATGCAGCTTCGTACCAACCAACACTTTGAAGGTCAGTGTGGGTTCTAGACACAGACAAGTTTTAGTCAGTGCACTCCTGGCCCCTGGCTAAGCACAGACTGCCTATGCCTTGCAGTCTTGAAGAATCACACAGATGTGTGGTTTGTGTTCTTGCCTGCTGCCCCTGTGGAGACCCAGGCTCCTGCCATCCTGGCTCTGGCTGCCCTACTCATCCTCCTAGGCCTGCTTTCTACAGCCCTGCTCGGCCACCTGCTCTGCTTCCACATTTATCTAAGTGAGTGCCTCCTCCAGGCTTGCACTGAAGGGAAGGGAGTCTCAACAGCAGGGAGGTCCCTGTTTGAACTGTGGAGCCTTGAAATCACGGGGCTTGCCAGTGCCAGTTCTTTGTGGTAGGCCTGGTTTTGCCCCACTGCTTAGTATATTTGTGGCTAGGGGTTTGAACCTGGTACTGGCTGCCCGCCCTTCCAGTTTCTAGTGTCATCTCTCCACTACTGACCCTTCTCTTCCCACACCCACCAGTGTGGCACAAGCTTACCACCTATGAGTACATCGTGCAGCACCGCCCAGCCCAGGAAGCAAAGGAGACCCACAAAGAGCTTGAGTCGTGCCCCCGCAAGATGCGGCCCATTCAGGTATAGAAGTGGCCCAAAGACCTGGGCATGAGTGTGTATGTGTGGTGGGGGGTGGGGCTGTGCAGCAAGAGCCATTGAGACCATTGCAAGGGAAGCAAGCCTAGGACAGCAGCGGGAGTGGGCGCTGGGAAGCAGGACCCAGCCTTTGCTGGGCCATGGGCACCAACATAGCCAAAAGGAGCTCCAGTGTTTCTGCAGTCCAGTGTCCTCCTGTCCAGGCACCAGGCATTTGGGAGAGGAAGCTGACCACTGGTTGTCAGCTGGGTAGTTAGGCCATAACCATCGGTTCTCTTCATCTGTAATCTTGACTTCTTACCTATTATCCTATTTTAGTTTTAGAACAGGGGCAACTATTAACAGTCTGTGTTAGAGATGGGCACATTAAGGTTCAGAAAGGTTAAACCGAAGTCTGGTCTGGGCAGAGTTAAGACTTCTACACATAGAGGACAAAGCTGACCAGCCTATCCCCATTCCCACGCCCCCTGGCTTCCTGAGGTCAGCAGCTGGAGATGGAGGTGGTCCAGTGCTCAGAGGCCCTAGGGACTGGAAAGGCAGGGGGCCCCGGGCAGGCTTTGCTGGGAAGGCTGAGATCCCAAATCTTCATGGCAACTAGATACAAACACAGGCTGGTGGGCGGGTTGGAAAAGGACCCCGCCTCTCCTTTTCTCATCCCCAGGGCTTGAACCCTGCTCATGGGCCAGGCTGAGGAGCACTAGCAACTGTTAGAGAACCCCGCCGCCACCCTATCATATACCTGCCCTGGTCTGGGCTCTGAGCTGTGTGCATCCCAGAGTACCCGTCGAGTAAGTCAGCAAGACTTGCTCTGGGATGCCCAGACTTCAGGGTCCTGTACCTTTGGGGCCAAGCAAGCCGTTTAAGTCAATTCCATTTGTCTACAGCTAACTCGAGGGGAAGCCTACCCCATAGGAGCCAGGTCCTTGTCCTCTTTTACAGAAGAGAGAACGCTATGGCTGAGAGGTTCCAAAGTACATTCAGGAATGTGCAAATGTTTGAAGGTTTCTGAGGAAGGAACCTGAGGATCAGTTCTGAGGAAAGGAGGGAAGGCTGAGTGGGCACCTCCTGGTGATATCTTCAGACTTCCTTTTAGCTGGTTAGGGCCTGACTTCTGTTCTATCCTGGAGACTAGGGGATCCAAGGTAGCCTTTGTCCCCTCTGCTGGGTGCTGTGGGGGAGAAAGGTGTGAGGCAAATGACCTTAAGGCTCCAGTACCTGGGACTAGCTTCTGGCCCCGTGCTGCTCTGCTTGGACAGGTATCCCCATATCCTCCCCAAAGGTCATCTTGGGCAGAGTTTGAGCATGGGACTTTATCTTTGGCCTCAGTTTTTGCACCCTGCAGTCAGCCAGTAGTTGGCTGAGCCTTATCCTAGTCCCTAAAACTCTCAGGGACCCAGCAGGCAGCCTCCCACCCCCGCCCAGCAGGAATTTGGGAGGGGCCCCTCTCTGGAACCGTTGCCCCCAAAACATAGGCTTGTTTTAGAGACGGCTTTCTGTTACAGTGTCATTTCTGCCTTAGTCAGGACGCCTCTGTCACCATGGAAACGGCTGCCTAGTAGGCGACAGCTGTCTGGGTGCTCCCTCCAGCTCACTGGCCCCGCCCTTTGCCCTCTGCCCCACGCCCTTCCTGAGCTGGCTTTTCCCGGGCTTTTATTTCTTCACCTGCAGTTCTCTCCAGCGAAGCTGGAGGCGTCGGGCATGCGGAGGTGCCGGCCCAGTCACTCCCAGCCCTTTTGCTTCAGGGTTTGTTACTTCAACCGCCTTCGAGTTCTCTTTGTATGAACCAAGATTCAGGGCTGCGGTACTCTATCCTCACCTGCACCCTTTCCTTTTGGGGAATAGGGAC
This sequence comes from Ellobius talpinus, assembly GCA_001685095.1. Classification (NCBI taxonomy): domain Eukaryota; kingdom Metazoa; phylum Chordata; class Mammalia; order Rodentia; family Cricetidae; genus Ellobius; species Ellobius talpinus. The sequence continues at coordinate 24,769 of LOJH01029407.1, forward strand.
AATGATTGTACCCACATCCTCCTAGTTCTTTGAGAGTGAGGGGTGTACTCAGTATGCAGCCGGACTGACCCCTTAGTGCTGGAGCACACAAACTGGTCTCCTGGCCTCTGAACAAGTTAGTTGACTGTAGCCCCAAGAGGAGCCAGGAGCAGATGAGGGCCACTCGAGTGTCTTGTCCCTAAGAACCTCTTGGCTATGCTTGCCTAGTCTAAGCATACAGGACCTGAGGGCCTGCAGCCTTCCTCAAGTAGAATAACTGGAATTTGACTAGCTGAAGAGAGTCCTTGTGATGGCGTGAGATCTGGAAATGAGTGTTTGAAACCTTGCCCTGCAGAAGGGTTTTCCTAGCCCATCTGAGATCCAGGAAGACAGCCCTAGACCCTTGGGACATGAGGCCACCAAGCTTCTAGAGAGGCCAGTGACAAGGTGTGCCCAGGGCTTAGGAGGCTGTGGCTCCAGACATAGCCTCCCAGCCTTCCTGACCCCCTCTTTCCCGAGGAGATGGAGTTTTACATGAGGAACTTCAGCCATGTGCGTCCAGAGCCCTCTGGCCAGGCCAGGCCGGCAGCATTAAATGCCAAGTAAGTACTACCTGGCTGTCCCCATGGGTGGTGGGAGAAAGGGAGGTAGGTCAGGGTCAAATCATGTGTCTGGGGCCAGTTTAGCAAAGTCTTGGATAGATCAGTGTATCTCTGTCCTGCTAAGACAGGAACCTCTAGCAGGCAAGGGCTCTGGGGCAGCATCTAGAGCTTGCTCTCTGGCTTTTATCTCAGTCCTTCCCAGTTTCTTGCCACCCAAGGCCAAGTGGAACCACCACTGCCCTCCTCCTCAGACACACTGGCTCTGCCTCCACGGATCCAACCCCAGGTAGGAGGGACTGGGTTTGATCCTCTGCCCAAGAAGAGGGAGAAGGAAAAGAAGCCTCCACTCCTAGGAGTACCTCTGCTGCTTTGGGCAAAGTGAGGTCTGGGGAAGTGGCCCACACTCCCTCTGTCTCTGCAGAAAAAGAGGAAGCGGCGTGTGTATAGATTGCCAAGATCTGGGGTCTTGGACCTGGAGCCCCCTCTGCCCAGGTTACGGGGTGAGCACTCCTCTCAGGTTGGATTCTATTGGGTTAGTTCGAGGGAGAGAAAGGTTTTAAAGCCTTAGCTGCAGCCCTTGCCTTCAGCAAAGTTTCCCTCACTGTGCAGAGACTGCGACCCCTGGCCGCCACTCCAGCTCTTCGTCGGATTCCACCAGTGCCAGCCCAGGCTCCTACTACTCCGCATCAGCCGAGTCCATGGAAGAGATTCCAGTGGCCCAGACACGCCTGGGCAGTGCCGCGCTGGGCGCCCCAGGAGCCAGGGGCCGAGAGTCTGGGCTGGCGCTACAGGCACGTTCGCCGGCCGTGTTCGTGAGCCCGAGCAGCGGCGAGCCTGGGTCACCTAGCGGTGAAGATGGCCTGCCTTAGTGCGGACTAGAGGCAGGAGGGCCGTGGAGGAATGGCCGGCCCGACTCTATGCAACACCCCATCTTTGCCGCACCGAATGCGGGCCTCAAGGCCGGCGGGATCGGCCTCCCTTGCCCAATACTCAGCAATATCCGCTCCACCAGCCCAATAAACTTTTTTTTTTTAATGCTTTTGTGGGCTTAGGGCTTATTTTCATAATGGAAAGAACCGTGGTCTTCCTGAAGCTGCCCGTGACTTACCAGCTGGCCTGGGGCAGAGTGTGGGGTGGATTAGGAAAGGTGAAGACTCCCTGGAGAGTATTTTTGTTTTAAGGGTCGGGGATCAAACACGGGGTTTGTTCATGTTCAAGCACTACTACTTGCCTTCCTTCCTCACCGTTCCTTCTCCAACTTCCTTTGTAGCCCAGGCTAGCCTCCGCGTTTTGAACCCACAGCTTCAGTCTCCTCAATACCCAGACTACTGGCGTGTGCCACCACACCCAGCAACGTTATTTAGTTAATATTTGCAGTTGAAGACTGAAGTGGAAGCAGGCTCCGGAGGCAGCAACAGGGGCAGGGGCTGTGAGGCCGAGGAGAGGAGAGGCGGCAGTGGAGGGAGGCAGCCGTTCTTGATGTCCGGAGTTGCTTCCTGACAGTGGTCTCCATCAAAGTACCCAGCATTCTAGGGCTAGGCATGTGTGATCCACTGATTGTCTCGATCTTCCCCCGATGGTCCAGAATCTGGACTCTACTCAGAACCTTGGGGTAGCTGGCAACAACTGTGGTCTTTAGCTAGCTGTAGTCCTTGTCAGAGAGGGAGAGGATCCCGCTCTTTTCAATTCAGCTTCTAAACAGTCTCAGATTGACTCTTTCAGAAGTCCTTTAAGGGCTGGGGACCCCGCTTGAGCTTTAGGGTGCTCTTTTCCCACTGGCCATGGAAGTTCCTATCCTAGGACATCCAGGACTGCAGAGGGCAGCTTTGGCTGTTTGAGGACCGCGCTGAAGGGGAGGGGAAGTCGCCGCAAATCCAAGGGCCCAGAGCCTACAGAGCACATAGGGCGGGGTCTGGTGGGAGGAGCCAGCGTGACCTTGGTCACTCTCCCGCCGAGACTGCCATAGGGGGTGGGACTCACCGTCTCTATGGTGACCGAGAAACAAGGGATAATACCACGGAGCCGCCCCGGCTGCAGTCCCGTCCGGGAGCCGGCAGGGAGCGGAGCTGTGGAGCCTCCTGGTCTCCAGCATCTGTCGATTAGTTCCTGGGTCCTGTCTATCCGAAGGCACACTCAGGAGCAGCCACGAGATAGAAGCCGGTAGGAGAACTGAACATCGACCACCCTAATTAATATCCTCCACAACGAGGGGTGGGTGGGAGCAGCCTGTACCAACCTTGGATGGTATTGAGCTGAGGACACCAGCTGAGCACCCCGGCCCTGGCCCCAAGCGTTCCACTCACCCCTACCCCCACCTCCTAGGCTGATTGATGACTGCAGCTGTCCCAGCAGGAGCTGACAGGCGGATTCAGTTCAGAGGCGTGGTCACTCCATCCAAGGTCTACAGACCCCAGAGCAGTTGTCTGTGATTTTGTTCCACCTGAACAGCCCCCAAATCCATCTTCCCCTAGACAGAAATGAGCAATAGGCTGAGGATCCTCCCATCCTTGAGACGAGCATCACGTAGCACCCAAACTCCCCTGGATATATTTACTGCTGGTGACCAAGTGCAGGGCTTTAGGTTCCCGGTTGGGGTTTGCACCTTGGGAGAGGCAAAGGGAGCGCAGTACCATCTGGGTTACATCCCACAGAGGTCCCCTGCAATGTGGAGTCTCGGTTTCCCAGTCTTAAAAACTGTAACTTACGGATGAGCAGGTGTGGTCACCAGGAAGGGTCTTTCAGTGTCTCCTTACTACTATAGTAGTGGAAGAAGAGGAAGCTGTGGGGGGGGAGTTGTGGTCATTGGTGACTTGTTCTAAGAGGCAGACAAAGATGGTGGCTGAGAATGAGGGTGTGGTCAGGATGCTGCAGTGGGTGTGGTGATGGTGGTATGATGCAGGAATATGGAGATGCCAATGCTGGTTAGACTCTCGAGGGGCTTAGGGACAGTCTGTGTCAATAGCTCTAGGTATATGGATAATGTAGAAGAGCGAAGGGTGTGGTCAGGAAGCTGCAGTATGGATTGTGGTGGTGGGTGTTCAACATTTTGCATGGGAGTACAGAAATGCTATTGCATAGACTGGACATTGTGGGGGGGTTCAAGAAGCTGCAGGTATATGGATGAAGGGGGGTGCTCCAGGGTATGGTCAGGGGGCCTTTGTAAGGGCTGTGGGTGCAGAGTCAGGTTAGTGACTGTGGTTGGGGTCTTCAAGATGTGAAGGAAAAGGATGCAAAATGGGGACACAAGTGAACTGCAGCAGGAGTTTCACAGTGGGGCCGAGGGTGTGGCCAGAGGGCTGCGGGAGGGAGCTGAGTGAGGGTGGCTCAGGGGGCTGCAGGAGGGAGCTAGGAAGGTGCACTTTAGTGCAGGGCTGAGGGTATGCTGGAGAGGGGGTTCAATGCAGGGCTCTTAGTGTCTGCGCCGAGATGGAAGTGGAAAAAAGGGTCAAATTCTGGGCTTTGGGTGTGGCTGGAAGAGGCCTCAGTGCAGGACTGTGGGGTAAGGTCAGGGGGTACATGGTTGAGGGTGTGGAGCCAGGGCTCAGTGCTTATGAGCTGTGAGGATATGGACTGGTGTGGTTGTCCTCAGGGTGTGATGAGAAGACCTTGGAGGGCTGAAGTGTAGACAAGGGGATGTGTGCTTCAGTGAAGGGCTGAAGCACCAAGATCATGGTCCCATTAGCATGGAGGACTTTAGGGGCTATTCTAGAAGCCTCCACCTAGGTTGCTTCCAGTTTCCCACTCCTAAGCTCCACAGACTGGGAGCTCAGCTTCAATCAGTGGCAAGGGGCCAGGAAGCCATGGTTGTGCCCTAGGCTTAGGGAGTGCTTGGCATGCCCCACCCGTGGGCCCCTGATCCCCAGCCCAGCCCAACCCAGCAGCACTGGGAGCTTCTCCCTGAAGCCGCCCTGACACCATCCTACCCTTAGCAACACTCTCCAAGCAGTACTACCCTCCCTTAGCAACTGTCTCCAGGCTTCACAAACTGTGACCAGGCCAGACCTAAGTTCCTGCTCCCCTCATGTTTTGTTTGACAGCAAATAGTAACAAGGCCAGGGCTGGGCCAGCTGCACCCCTGCCTAGGGCATGCACCACTGCCCTTGTTCCTGCTCCCTTGTCAGGCTTAAGCTGGGCATCTCTAGGTCTTCATGACCCTTAGGGAGACACTGCCCTCACGAAATACCTGCCCATACACCAGCCTTGTCTGGTACTGACCCAGTTTGACAAGGAGCTTTTAGGGAGGGAGGGCTTTCCTGCCCCCCCCACTTCCACCCAAGCAAACTTCGTGCCAGGGACAGACAAAGCCATGCCCTAGCTGCTACCCGCACAGTCCTTCTGGACAGTGCTACTCTGTTCTCAGTGCTGTGTGGGCATCATGATTTCATCTTCTGAGCCTTATGGAGAACCAGGACTGGCACTGAGTGTGACAGGACCTTTCTGCCTGTGGCTCATCCTCAGCTCTGGGGCACAAGAAGACACAAGGTGCCCCCTCTCTCTGAGGTACTGTACCAGGCGTGCGGCCAGCTCACCCCTTGTCGGTTTTGAGATGGCAGCAGGGATGGTCTGGGTCTCAGGAGGTGACAGAGGTGGATTCCCACAGGGTTGGCATGGCAGCAAGCACTGATGTAGCTGGGCTGGAGGAGAGTTTCCGAAAGTTTGCCATCCATGGCGACCCCAAGGCCAGCGGGCAAGAGATGAATGGCAAGAACTGGGCCAAGCTGTGCAAGGACTGTAAGGTGGCTGACGGAAAGGCTGTGACGGGCACAGATGTGGACATTGTCTTCTCCAAAGTCAAGTGAGTGCTGGGTAGCCCGTTTCTCGTGTTCCCAGAAAGTGGGGAGTTGGGGGTTGGGGGCTGGGGTCAGTGAGGATGTCAAGAAGGGGGAATCATTACGGTGCACGTGGTGCCTGGCAGGGCAAAGTCGGCTAGAGTCATCAACTATGAGGAGTTCAAGAAGGCCCTGGAAGAGCTGGCAACCAAGAGGTTCAAGGGGAAGAGCAAGGAAGAGGCCTTTGATGCCATCTGCCAGCTGGTAGCAGGCAAGGAACCAGCCAATCTGGGTGTCACTGTAAGTGCCCTGCTAGCCCTGCTGCTGAGAGGGATGTGGGGAATCTCAGCTGGAGTGGAGTGGGTAGGATGGGCCAGTTTCCCCCTCGGGTGACCCTGTTGGAACTCTGTCCAAACAGAAAGCAAAAACAGGAGGTGCTGTGGACCGGCTGACTGACACCAGTAAGTATACAGGTTCCCACAAGGAACGCTTCGATGAGAGTGGCAAGGGCAAGGGTATTGCTGGACGGCAGGACATCCTGGACGACAGTGGCTACGTGAGCGCCTACAAGAATGCTGGCACCTATGATGCCAAGGTGAAGAAGTGAGACCTGGGAAGGCCCCCAGTGAGGCTGCTCCCCTGGAGGCTCAAACCTGGGTCAAGGGTCACACCGAACAAGAAAGCCTGGTTCCCTCCCTGCTGGATCTGCCACCAAGAGCTTCCTGCCCAGTCCCAGGGGCCATCCCACCAGGCCTCTGACCCAGACTTCTGTGTCCCTTCCTTCTTCTTGTCTCCCTGATTTCTGTCTGGGAGTCAGTGCCTATACCCTCATCTCCCCAGCCTGGTCCCAGGTATGGCTGACTCTTGCCTGCTTGTCTCATATTTAAGCTGCTGCTCTGGCCAAGTGCCTAATTCTTACCCAGACCTCAATAAAGATACCTTTTGTATCAATATGGACTGACTGGGTGTGATGGGTCATGACATCGCATTGCAGCCCCCCTCAGTCTCACCACCCTCCTGTAATCCACCCTGCTGGGCTCTTCCTTCCCACTGGCAGCCGGGCCCAGAAGAATGGATGAGATCTTCTTCCATTAGTGCAGAGCAGAGCCGCAGGGAGATGTGTTTTAGAGCCCTGACTCCAGAGTGATGCCATCACAGCCTGCTGTCCTGTCGCTAAGGGCGACCCCAGAGTGATGCCATCAAAAGCCTGCTGTCCTGTCACTAAGGGCGACCCCAGAGTGATGCCATCACAGCCTGCTGTCCTGTCGCTAAGGGCCGCAGTCTGCACTCAGCATTTGCACAGCAGAAGGAAGGATGAAACAGCACACTTGGCCTGAGCCAAGCCTTGGCAGAGGCTCAGCACCAGGCCTCAGTAGGATGGCTGCCAGCAGGGGGCTATTAGGGTAAGACATTTTGGGCTCTAGCCCAGAATCTCAGAATAGTCAGGGCTAGAAGGAACCTGAGAGAATAAACGGTTGATTCCCTAATTTTATGGCTGAGGAAACTGAGGCCCAGGGAAGAAAGACCTGGACTGTAAATGTCTTGCTTTCATGCCAGCCCTGTTACAGCACAGCAAACCCCAACACTTTCTCAAAAGAACGGGGCCTCATGGACAGTGATGAGCCTGGGGTCCCAGTGAGGGACTCTGGCTGATTCCCTTCATCTGTTCACCATTCTGCTTCCTTCCAGATCATCAGTTCTGAGTCCCTGGTATCTGGGCAGAGCTGTTCCCAAGCACAGGTTTCATTGCCAACTCTCCTTCCTTGCTGTTGTAACAAGAGACTTAGGGCCTTTCCCTAAGAGGGCAGCTTCTGAGGTGTTCTAGAGTTTCAGAGGCTCATGTTCACCAGTAACTTTTTTTCTGACCTGAGCACAAGTGAGGAAATCTAACTGTGTGTTCCTCCATCCCACAGGCTGTCCTGGGATGTGCTTGCTGCTCAGACTGTGTGTGTCCCTCCATCCCACAGGCTGTCCTGGGATGTGCTTGCTGCTCAGACTGGGCTCAAGCCCAACCAACCACGTAGGGATGAGAGATGCAGACAAATGGTGTGGGATGGACAGGGACAAAGGCTGGCACCTGCCTCCCCGTTGCCAGAGGTTGGCTCCTCACTGGACTGTCCCTGTTCTCTCAAGCTACCTGGGTAGGGTTTCAGCTTCTTGCTCCCCAGCAGTAAAGGAGTGGTCCCTTCATCTAGCCTGGGAAATCTGTTTGGATTGCAAGCTTTCCCACAGTGAGCCTTATGGGATATGTAAATCCTTCCAGCTCCCACTGAGAGCTCCTCACAGCAAATGGGTCCACCTGTGTCCATACCTGGCCTCACTCTCAGCTAGAGCTGGGGGGGAGCAGCCTGTTCATTCCTGGGAGTGGTGGGATGACTTGGAGGGAGGGAGGGAGGGAG